>JACXGJ010000981.1:83052-98012 GCA_016801105.1 Esox niger | reverse complement strand
AACACGCAAAGACAGGGGGAACAGAGGATACATATATATGTGGAATGGTAATGACTAGATGAGAAACAGGTGCGCTAAACAGGACAACAGGTGCAATGGATTGATGACGGGCGGTGGTGCTAGAAGGCCGGTGACGTCGAGCGCCGAGGTCCGCCTCCTGCAGGGGGAGGATGAGATGCAGATGGCGTAGTCGTCACAACGGCGATGATTTTGATGTTTGTTTGTTGACTCAGCGTTAACTTACTGGAGTTTTGTGCGCATTTGCCTAAAGGGGCGCGTTTGGCAATGAAGAATGCACATTAATATAGAAAGGATATGAGGAGGTTAAAGAAAGGTAAGGTTTTAATTTTAACACCATGGTGACCAACGAATACTCAGAGGCTTGTTGGCAGCAAATTGCCGACAGAGTAAATTTGTGAGAGCAGTGTTCATATGTTCTCTATTTTGGCTTACTGACTCTTCTTTAAATTTTCAGTATGATTGAGATGTAAGGACAAGTAAAATGGTGCATCTTAATATGGGAAAAAATTAAGATAATTCAGTAATGTCCTACACATGGGCTACATCTCTGAAACTGACCCATTACTCACTGTTAATTATTTAAGATCTACTCCATAAAACACCTAAGTTGTAGGGCTACCTGTATGAATTTAATGATCAAATACCATAAAAGCTGCAAAATGACTTTCTATTCACCCAGGCCTAACACCCCTCATGTTATCCCAGGGGCTCTCTAATGGGGAAATGCATACTGTCAATCGCACCAATCACTAAGGATTCCTGTGGGAAAAACATTGTTCTGTATATAGCCTAGGCCCAGCCTATACATATTAAAAATAGACCAAGTATTTTTTGCTAATTACTTGCGATCGCATAAAAAGCATACTTGATCTTAAAAACACTTAAGATCAAGTATAGCATATAGGAATCGCTCAAATGTTCAGCATCACCGATGGAATACATGAAATGTTCAATGGCAAAATCTTGCAAACCACAACACACTGTTCAACATGAGCGCATTACATTGGTGGCATTGGAGAGGTCTGGCCATAGAATCCGGCAAATATATACAGTACATAGGTTCTCTAGAGACTGCAAACATCATCTCCCTGCTTCCATCCCCATTCCATTCCATTACCTTGCAAAAGCACATGTGCAAACTGTACGAAAAACAACGTACAGGATATCTGAAAAAAAATTAAGTATTCAAAATGTTGGTGGACATCAGGCAATTTATGGTTAACTCACGCTGGGGCACGGATGTTGCAGTTCTTGCTAGCACTGTTTACCAGAAACGCATTTCTTATTCTGTTTTCTTATTGTGATGTTGTTTGATGTTTTCATTTGAGTATTTGTTTTTAGTTTTTTTCTTTGTAAAGCACATTAAATTGCTTCTATGTATGAACTGTGCTATATAAATACAGTAAACGTTCTTGTTTGCAGACTTGGATGTACTGACTGAAAAGCTACGGCCCTTTTATCTCCCGCGAGAATTCAGCTTTATTATAATCACTGCAGTATACAGTCCCCGGCAGGTGGATGAAACCCGTCCTGCTTTTGGTAAGCCGGTCCATTCATTGATGTCCTCCCATCCTACAGACAATGCCTGAAACAGGATAAACTATTTTTCAGTCTGTTCAACGATAGTAAATGAAAGCAATAATATTAATTTGAGTTAGACAGTATATCTACTTACTGCACAAGATTAGGCATATACAACTGCTCTTCACATTCTGAAAGTCATCTTTCATGGACAAGCTATACATCAGTGATGAATAAACAGACGTGGAAATGCATCACGTCAGCTGTCAACAATATCAGAACAAATTCGGATTGTTAGAAATACTGTTACAGCTAAAACTGCAGAGGCTTGTGAAGGTGTGGTCAAGGGACACTTCCAAGAGTCCCTCAACCTCGTCAAATGTCATAAGTCTAAATAAGATAATTACACTGAAATAATTTTGGATTGTAATGCCTAAATGCTGACTGTTCAGTATATATATTTTGTTACCATATCAACCTCTCACAAACATCGTGGTGGTGTTATGAGATATCCATGGGATTTTCAAGTGTTCTTTCAACCTCTCCTATGTATCCTAACATGGTATTTGCCCTGTTTTTTGAAGACTGGCTGCACCTAAAAATTATTGTTCACCATTAAAGCAACCTTCCTACAATACCAACCTCTCTCAAACATAGTGGTGGTGTTGACGGACATGAATGAGACATCCAAGTGTTCTTTCAACTTCCACAATGTGCCTGAACATTTATTTGTTCATTTTATTTACATGTATTGGTCCCACATACAAATGAACTGTAGAACAGTTACAGTTGTAAGAGGTGTTTGTTTGATCATTAACCAACTGTGGGCCTTCAGGTTGTTTGGGTCTGAACCTAGGTTGTTCTGGCTCCTCATCATCTTCAAGGACGGTATGCCATCTGTCCTCAGTTTCATCTCCCTCTGTTGTGCTGGTTCAACTTCCTCTCTCTCTTCCTCTGCCGCTACTCTGTGGAGTCCTAGATCTCCTCCCTGCTACCGCACCTCCAGATGAAGTGGCAGAGAGGGGAGTGGTGCAAGGGCCTGCAGCAGGAGTGGTTAAAGAGGAGTGGGGTCTTTTTGGATGTTGGTACATGTTGAACCATAAGCCAAAGTGGTAGACACTGCACTCGGGTAGTTGATCTGGCAAAATATTGGAAAATTCTAGCCATGCAATTTTAATGATACGAATATAGGTGAACTAACAAAGTAAATGTTCAGTAGGGGGTTATATGGTTGCTACTAACAGTATTTTATAATAATTGTCAGATCAAATGTGCAGGATTTAGGCTACATTTGGCATGGACTGAGTTATACAATTGAAACGCTTCATGCTGGCACCGTGTTGATTAGCTAGCTACACAGAATCATTGGTAGTTTAACGTCATTGCAATTTCATCATTGCAACTAAATAAAATGTTGAATTTATTGTCAAAATATTTCTGCATTTATATTAATATTAATCCAATATAATCTTATTCAAGAAGGTCTATACGTGAAAATAGTAAGTGGCCTTGTTTCTATTTTATTTTCACAGCAATAAATATGCCAGCCTAATTTCATATTCAAACTGACTGATTTAATAAAATCAAAATGTTCAAGATATATTGAAACTGTAGAGAACAGAACATGTTGGCATTCTGCCCTGCACATTTGATTTGGCCAATAATGACATGATAAAGAGTCTGTTACCCCCCCACACCACCACCACATGGATGAGAAAAGCCTGTGATTCTAAATGGAGCACCACTTGGCACACCTTCCCAGTATTAGTGGACTTGAAGTGCAGGGAGGCTCCACAGAGGCCCAGACAAAGGGGAAAATAAAGAGGTGCAGGGCTGAAAGCTGCTGATGAGAGAAGAGTGAGCAACTTCCTGGTCCAGCTGGACTGGGATCAAGCACTCATCTGTCAGATCCGTCCGGGTCCCATATCCCATGGCACTTTCCTGGGTGGGCGGGTGAGGAGAAACCTACTATTAGGAGCTTCACATTTGTTCACTTTGTGGCAAAGGTGGATGCTTCTCTTAATTACTTTCAAATATAAAGGAATGTACCATTGTTGAGACTGATTTAAAAATGCATGTGTATTTTCAGTTTTCTGCATATTGAACCTTTTTTGGAAACAAACACCAGTGATTGTTTTGGCATAGATACAAAGATTACCATGCAAAAAAGTGCCTCATCCCCTCCATGAAGTATGGTGTTGGATCTTTGATGTTTTGGGACGTTTTTCTTCTAAAGGCCCTGGACCACTTGCTAGGATACATTGTATCATTGACTCCATCCTGTATCAACAGATATTAAATAAAAACCTGACGGCATCTGCCAGGAAGCTTAAACTGGGCCGTGGTTGGATCTTCTAGCAGGAAAATTATCAAAAGCACATCTCATAATCAAACTCTTCTCTTAAACACTAAAATGAAATAGAATCAAGCATCAAAGTTTTGCTATGACTATCCCTGTACCCTAACCTAAACCTATTTGAAAACCCTGTGTGTTACGATGAAGATGAGAGTCCAGAAGTGTGGACCATGGAGGTATGGTCTCGGATCCCTTGCTATGTGTTTTCCAACCTCATTACGCATTATACTGGAAGACTCGGAGCAGTTTTCTTGGCAAAGGGAGGTTGCCCATGAAGAGTTAAATGAAGGGGTGCCGATAATTGTGGCCGCTATGTTTGCGGGGAAAAAAGCATTGATAAGAATTAATTTTTTCAAATGTTTTGCTTAAATTAATAGTTAATCATCTACCAATATCTCTTGAACTGTAACTCCGTATGTTCTTTACATACAGTAATTACTGTAGTCAGACTAGTAAATATAGTTTGGGCTATTATTTTGCATTGTTTTTGTTACCCAATATCCTAAACAAAGTTTTTGGGTATTCACAATTGTGTGACATACTATCAAATGCCTGCACAATGCTTCCTTTTGTGTCATAGCTGTTGCTTCTAACTCCCTTTTATTACACCAGTCAGGGTGGAGAGAACTTTCTTGTTTCTTTTGCTGTGGTTCTTTATACCAAGTCTATTGCTGTAGTTCTGGTGGACAAGAGGGCCAGGCCAAAGAAAACACTGTGTGAGGTAGCAGGCAGGCAGAGGTCTGGCAGGGGCAGGTACACTGGGAATGGGCCCTCCTTGTTCTTTGTGTTCAGTGTTCATAGGCCTGCTTCAGATGGAAAGATCCCTAGGCCGCCTTGGGGACTCCCACTCACACAAAGTCCATTTCTCTAGGAGATTGCTCTTCTGTTTGCTAACATGAATAAAGCTGTCGCCTCCTCAGCGTTGCAAATTTATCAAGGGACATTACCTTCATCTCAATACCCCACATCCCCCCTGGCCATAGAATTAACAGTCCAAGATAGACACACAGTGCACAGAGAAAGCACAAATGTTTTAGAGGCCAGATTAAAAAGAAGAGAAAGGAAGTCTGGGGACATTGATGTGTTTGTTCTCCCCTGAACATTGTGATAGAAAAACCCTTTCAGGTTCATCCCGACGGAAGACGAGCTCCAATATCTGGCATCCATCAGAGGAAATATCAGGCTCTAGGATAAGTGTTAACTTCAAATGCCAAGTGCATTCTAGATACATCTATTTTAAATCATTCACTTTTGACTCTACCGTTGTGCTGTAAATAAAACTTTCCAAACATCAGAAACAATGATACATTCTTGTCTTTATATAAAATGTTGCATTTGATATCATTTAATCAAACAAAACATCTACTACTACTCACCTCTAAATTCATTCTTATCTCATTTATGAATATTTTATCAGTTTTACTTTCACAGTGAACCCATAGATATATTGAATTCCAAAGGATGTTTTATATAATCTATATCTGGTAAATGATGGTGATGGAGTCTGCTGAAGATTTTGAAGAGGGAAAATCTGGGAAAGGATCTTAAAGCCAATGTGTTTCTCTTCTGTGTGGCACCTAATTTGGTTAAGCCTCAGCACCTCTGGACACCAGAAACTTCACCACACAAAGTTCAGAATGGTAGGCAGTTGTCCTCACTATCTCATCATCCTTAATCTCGTTTTCCTTCCATACTAAACTCACCAGATAAAGATCTCAACAGATCAGGAACTGGAATGAGAAGCTGGTAGCCTGCTGTGTTAACATCTTTAAAAAAACACACACGCCAGCTAGCTAACTAAAACTTGTCAAAGTCAAACAGTGTCTCAAATAACAAAAGACAAAAAAATATATATAACACAGAAAATGTATGTGCAAAAGTATTCATCCAAGTAATTTACCAATTCTCTCATATTACTGAATAACAGAAGGTACCTAAATAGTCGTTCTGTTTGATATTTCCTTTCAAAACACAGAAACTCAAAATCTGTAACATTAAGTTGATATTGGTTTGATGCTGGGAAAATATTTGTCAAAAAAAGAATGGAAACATTTACCTATGTAAAAGAGTACATATTGTAAATTCGCATTTATAGCTTAGTCCTAAGGTTTATATAGTGCGAGCAATACTTGGCAATTAGATACAAAAAGTTATGATCAGACCCATTCAACTACGAGATAATGCTGTATGTATGGAATTTTTTGTTCAAATCAAATGGGTTGGATTCCTCCTTATGTGCATTGATATACTGTAGTTGTGTTTACTTTCAAATGTATTAGATGTGTAATAAGGCTGGCATTTCAATGCGGCTGAAGTTAAATTTTTTGGAAAACTGTTTTACAAGCTGTCCAAGGATAAGTTGTTTTGATTTGGTAGAATAAATGCTATATTGTGCAATGTGTATAGTATGTGTACTGTTGTGTGTGCTGTTATGGAATGGCTTAAGACCACATTGAGCTATGTCCAAGACAAACAGTCCCACATATGCCTGAGAACCTCAGACTAAGGGCCGCATTCAGTGATTCACTGGTGTCAAGGGCGTAACCCTTGACCCACGCCACTCAATAACATGCTGCTTGATTGGTTGGTGCTTCTACCTCAACATGAGCAGTTCTTATACTCACTGTCTAGTTTTCTCACAGAGCAATTCTGTAGAAAAGGCATACACATTAGCATTATGACCCATTAACCTAACCTATGCAATGATGAAAACAATTGTAGCTCTGAGAAACAAGGTTAGAATAAGATCGTAATAAATAGTCATGCAAGTTGATTGAATTGTACCCGTCTTGACAGTTCGTTATTTAGCTATGGTAACCTCTCATGTGGTTGTGTTATTCTTCCCATGTGCCTATATGGGGATGTTTTCTTCTTGGTTGTGGTAACAGCAGATAGCGATTCTACCAGAGAGGTTTGTTCTTGTGCCTGTATCCAATGAAGCATTCCCTCATCCACTCATCCATGTGGCCCCATGACTTTGCATGGCTAATGCTTTATCAAAGGGCAACATTCTGCTGGCATAACCTCAGCTTTTTCACTTAATTTGAAAACAAATCAGGAGCAATTTACATCAGCAACAGCAAAAAAGTGTTCATTTGAAAGGGATGTTTGAAAATTTGAAATTTGTGTCATTACTCTATCTGTCACTATTCCTTACATTGTGTCGTATTTCTAAAACAAATAAAACTTTACCCACATAGGGAATTATCCACATTGTGTAAATCCTTTTAAAATCTGTTTTGATTTTCACACAGCCTAAACAGATGCATTTTATACTGTATGTGTAAAAGAAGCTGAGTTAATCGGTGCTGCCCTCAGTTTTACATTCTATGAGAGATAGGTTACTTTATCTTTGATAAGTAGCATTCTGAGTCTATCCACAGACAGAAAAATGTAACTACCTCCCAACATCCTCTGAAGTTTTTGCCATATTTCACAATGTATAAAATATTTGGACACCGGGTCCAGTATACTGCTTCTCACTGACCATGTTTACATAATGGAAAAAAACAATAAAAACATATATCAAGATTGTGCATACAGTCTGAACTCTGAAAAACTATGAATGAATTGCAAAAGGCATAATGGGTCATTTATCCTAATTTCTGCAAATCTAAATATACAAAAAATAAACAAATACAAAAAATAATGATTTAGAATAATTATGTAATAATTCTGTAATAATTAAACTGATGGTGTATTATACTGTATTGCAATCAATATGTGTGTGGTATTTGGCTATGGCTGAAGTGGGGTGCATTGGCAGGAGGCCAGTCCATCTAGTACTGGGAATGAAAAGATGCAGGTGCATCACAACTTGCAGCAGCTTGTCAGGGTAAGAAAGGACAGATCAGTAACAATGCCAGCAGTCCACTTGAGTGTAATTGTGCAAGTAGGCTCGCTCTGAAACCTTCCCTTTGTTTCGCAGGTGCTGTGATTGGTGTGTCTATGTGTGTGTCTGTATGCTGATGAGTGTGGATGTGTGCATTTTGTTGTTTGAATATATACAAATGCACAATATTCTCTGGGGTATATATACTGTATTTCACATTGAAGTTCAAGTTGAGCCCCAGTCTGTCAATCTGTCACGTTGTAGAGATGGAGGGTTGAAGGAGCTTTAATGCTACACAAAGCAAAACCAAGTGCCATGCCTGGAAAATACAAAGACACTACAATATTTCCTGAACTACGCCAGAAACCGCCAGACCCGAGAACGTCACCATATAACAATGATCCACAAGGGCTGGGAGAAAGTGACTGAACGAAATGCACAGGCTAACGAGGTGACCAGAAGCAGGTGAGGGCTCTACACCAATGTACAACATGGACAATCAACTAACAAGGACAGGAACTCAAAATTAGGACACAACACAAACCGCACAGCCCTTGAAGAGGAGTGGACCAACATTCCACAGGCCACAATCAACAACCTGATCAACTTTATGCGAAGGAAATGTGTTGCACTGCGCAAAGCAAATGGTGGTCACACCAGATACTCACAGATTTTTGGACTCCTC
Source organism: Esox niger (assembly GCA_016801105.1). NCBI lineage: Eukaryota > Metazoa > Chordata > Actinopteri > Esociformes > Esocidae > Esox > Esox niger. Next base: position 89,597 of record JACXGJ010000981.1, on the reverse strand, counting down.
CAATAAACAAATTTTCTAGTTGCCTTTAATTGTGGCCAGCTTAAGGCACACCTGTGCAATGTCTGATCAGCATTTTGATATGCCATACCTGTGAGGTGGATCGATTAAGGAGAAGTGCTCACTAACACAGATTTAGACGATTTGTGAACAATATTTGACAGAAATAGGCCTTTTGTGTACATAAAGAAAGTCTTAAATCTTTAAATTCATCTGATGACGAATGAGCTGAACTCAACAAAAGTGTTGCGTTTATAATTTTGTTAAGTGTATTCGATCCCCTGATGATTTTGTACATTGACCCATTGAAAAAGAAATGATCAGTCTATAATTTTAACAGTAGGTTGATTTGAACAGTGAGGGACAGAATAACAACAAACACATGTCAAAATTCCTTTAAATTGGTTTGCATTTTAATGAGAGAAATACGTATTCAACCACTCTGTAAAATATGACTTAGTACATGGTGGCAAAACCCTTGTTGGCAATCACAGAGGTCAGATGTTTCGTGTAGTTAGCCACTAGGTTTGCACACATCTCTGGAGGGATATTGTCCCACTCCTCTTTGCAGTTCTTCTCCAAGACATTAAGGTTTAGAGGCTGACATTTGGCAACTCAAACCTTCAGCTCTCTCTACATATTTTCTATGGGATTAAGGTCTGGAGACTGGCTAGGCCATGTGCTTCTTCTGCCACTCCTTTGTTTCCTTGGTCATGTGTTTTGGGTCATTGTCATGCTGGAATACCCATCCACAACCCATTTTCAATGCCCTGGCTGAGGGAAAGAATTTCTCACCCTAGAGTTGATTGTACATGGCCACGTCCATCGTTCCTATAAAGCGGTGAAGTTGTCCTGTCCCCTTAGCAGAAAAACACCCCCAAAGCATAATGTTTCCGTCTCCATGTTCAACGGTGGGGATGGTCTTCTTGGGTTCATAGGTGAGTTGTGTTGATGCCAAAGAGCTCAAATTTAGTCTAATCTGACCACAACACTTTCAAACAATTCTCCTCTGGCAAATTTCAGACAGACCTCTACATGTGCATACATGAAGAGGTGGACCTTGTGGGCGCTGCAGGATTTATGTCCTTCACAGCATTGTGTGTTACCTATTGTTTTCTTGGTGACTATGGTCCCAGCTGCCTTGAGATCATTGACAAGCTCTCATGAAGTTCTGGGCTGATTCCTTACCGTTCTCATGATCATAGCAACTCCACAAGGTAAGATCCTGCATGGAGCCCCAGACCGAAGGAGACAGTTCTTTTGTGTTTCTTCCATTTGCGAATAATCACACCAACTGTTGTCACCATCTCACCAAGCTGCTTGGCGATGGTCTTGTAGCCCATTCCAGCCTTGTGTAGGTCTGCAATCTTGTCCCTTACATCCTTGGACTGCTCTTTGATCTTGGCCATGGTGGAAAGTTTGGAATCTAATTGATTGATTTCTTCTGTGGACAGATGTATTTTATACAGGCAACAAACTGAGATTAGGAGCAATCCCTTTAAGAGTGTGCTTCTTATCTTAGCTCGTTACCTGTAATAAAGTCACCTGGGAGCCAGAAATGTTTCTGATTGAGAGTGGATCAAATACCTATTTCCCTCAATAAAATGCAAATCAATGTATAAATGTTTTTCTGGATTTTCTTTCTTTCTGTACTTCTGTCTTTCATTGTTAAAATAAACCTACCATTAATATTATAGACTGATCATTTCTTTGTCAGGGGGCAAACGTACAAAATCAGCAGGTGATCAAATACTTTTTTGACCTCACAGTACAACTGAAAACATCCTTATTAGACTTTGCAAAGCAATGTCAAAGTCCAGTAGTGCAAAGAGAGTGGTGCAACAAGGTACCTGAGAGGCAGTAGTGATCAGTGTGTGGGTGGGTATGGTTAGTGCTGGGTCACAGAGTTCAGCAGGATTACAGTAGATGGAAAGAAAGTGTTCCAGACCCTGCTGGTGCAGGAACGGAGAGACCTGTACCGCCTGCCTGATGGTAGTAGGGCAAACAGTTTGTGGCATTGATGTGAAGGTTCCCTGATGATAACATGAGCCCTATGCAGACACCGCTTATGCTGGAGGTCAACTATGGCAGGGCACCAGTGATATGCTGGGCACTTTTCACCCCCTGTTGCAGAGCCCTCTAGTTGGCCATGGAGCACATAAGCAGTGTATCTTAAAAACAGCAAGTTACACCCAACTATGGCATGTCTATTCCTCAATTATCCTGTGGATGAAGGTGCTCAGATTCTACCCACAGCGTTCACACCACCAGTCCCAAGGGTCTTCAGAGACAGAAGTTCTCCACTGGGCTTCCCTGATGTCTGTGGGAGAGGTACAGGTTCAGTAGGCCCAGCATAGTTTACCTATACAGTCTGCTGGAACCACACATAGGGAAGCACACTCACTGTAGCCAAACCTTGACCACTGTTCAGTCTGTCTGCATAGCTCTATGTTTCTTTGCATGTGGGACATTCTTGTAGTGTTGGTGATGCAGGATGTCTTGTTAAGGCAACTGCATGCCATGAAATAAGGGTATACCTTGCTCTAAACGAGTGGCTATTTTCATCACTTTCCCTGTTCATCTTAAAACAATAATGAATGGTGTTCTATTCAGTCGCATGTATGTGATAGTTAAAAGAAATGTAAAGTAGCCTACAGGTTGACAAGCCTCTATATTAACGTAATCCTCCTTTTCAGGCTTCCTTATTGTTATAGGCACAATAGACTGTACCCATGTGCATATTCAGGCCACATCTGGACCTATGTATGTAGACTATGTCATGTTGAAATCTTTCCATTGCTTAAACATGCAGGTATGTACTGAGGGTATCTGTCTATACACTGTCAGGCAGAAACGTAACCCATTGATTTGGATGAAATGTGCACATTCGATTAGTTTTGATGTCAACACATTAAATTTAAATCCTGTTACCCTTGCAGTTGTTCACAGACATTTCCATTTCAATGCCAGCCTTACACAATGTAGTAACTGTATTGTACAGAGAATATTATTCACCCTTACCTTTTCAGCACAGATCAATGATGAAATAAATCTGTTATTTCCTTTCCTAACTAAGTATGTCATAGCACTAACATGTAGCTGCAGAATGCCTACGCAAAAACAGTTTTGAAACCTCACAATGTCCGAGCCAAAGTCAAAAACAATATTCTGGAATGTGAGAAATTTTGAAATAATTGGAGATGTCAAAACACTACGTGCACAATTATTAGTCAAGTGAGTATTTGGTTTGTATTATTATTTCTATGCACATTCTCCAACTCCAAACCATATAAACTTGAATGCTCATTGGATTGGATTGAATGCTCATTGGGTTGGATTTTCAGGTAAACATTATTGGTGTAATGAGGGAGGGTGTGGCAGAGGTGAATAACACCTAATATCAAGGTGTGCATTATTTTAGGCACCTTCATGACCTCAGGTAAAATGGTCCAAAAAAAGAGATTTAACTGACACTGTAAAGTAAAAAATTGTCAAATGCTATTCAGACAGATGCAATGCTTTCGAAATTGCTAAACTATTGAGGTGTGACCACTGGACAATCAAACGTTTTGTTGCAACTGGGGTGCAAAAATTGCTTGGAGAAGACGAATTAGCTGCAAAAGACTTGAGAATAATTAAACGTGAAGCTACCAGGAACTCATTATCCAACAGTGCTATAATTTTCCAGATCTGCAACCTTCCTGGAGTGTCCAAAAGGTGTCGAGTGCTCAGACACATGGCCGATGTCAAGAATGATCTTCATGCAGGACAATGCTCCATCACATGTATCCAAGTAGTCCACTGCTTGAATAGCCAGCAAGGGCAACAAAGATGCCCGAATAATGACCTGGCCCCCTTCCTCTCGTGATTTAAAATAACTTTTCATTTGTTTAACATTCAGGTTTGAGGTTCAATTATTTCTGATTGACATAACGCATTGTGATTGTTCAACAATAAAACACATCTTGAGAGATTTGCCTAATTATTGCATGCAGTGCACGAGCTAACGTGAACTACAGATCGGTAAACAAACCGGTTACGGGTACAGCCTTAAAATGTAAAGGCAGCTGTAGCGTGGATTAATCTCCCCTATACCTGTAACCCGCTTTGTTTACAGAACTGTAGCTCACGTTAGCTAGTATAGACTACGAATACAAACAAAACTTCCAGCAAGTTGTATTAGTTGCTAGTAAACCGATGCAAATCTGTCTGCGAGGAAGATTTATCCTGCAACCAGTTTACTAAACTGTACCTCACATAAGCTAGTTTAAACTACTAGCTCAAACAAATATGCCAACAGTTTATATTAGCTGCTGGTAAGCCGATACAAAAAGAATGTCCCCACAGTCCAGTATTAGGCTAGATAATCTGAAAAAGGCCACAGGATCAACAATAATGAACCTTTCCTTTAAGTCATTCATTCAGACTAGTCTTTCAAATAAGTGCAGATTTCATTAGCTGTGTTGATGAATTACCCCCCTGAGGTTATTTAGAATTATAATACTATATTTCCATAATGTATGTGAATGCACTGATGGCAAACACAAAGCTAATAAAAGTGAATTTAACACACCTCTAGCCACTGAAAGAAAAGAAAACAGAATTAGTATTTCTGAGAACAATTTATTTCCTAAATAATGAGTTATTAGCTAAATAAAAAATGCAGTTAAATAAGTTTTGTATTCTCAACTGCCATAGCTAGCATTAGCGAAATAGCATACAGCTTCTCTCGAATCTCATGTAGTGACAACTGCTATGTAACCTGAATCAATGGTAAATGACAACATACCAGTGGTGCTGTCTCTTGGGAGGATATTTCAAAATCGATGCTTGAAGTAATAGTTGTTTTTGTTATCATGGTAATTACAGTGCTACTTTTGTAAAGAAAAATAAAGTTACATCTGAATCGCAATGGTAAGCGCTCTGATTGACGGTGTGGTAACGGAAAGTGAACTACAGTCTTGAAATATTCAGTGGACTTTTGAGAGTCAAAGGGAGCTTTTCCATTGAGCACAAAAGTGAATGGAATGGGTTGGAGGAATTAGCAGTACTGAATGTCAAGGACAGTCCATGTGGATGGTTAGACTAGGTTAGACTAGATAGATAGTCAGTATGCCTACGAGTTGTTTTGCTCCTTTTCCCAATGTCATTTAGAAAGGAAATGGTTTCCGGATTGCATGCTGATCCTTGGCATTCCTGTTAAAATATATAGAAGTTTATCAGGGGGATGGTTTGTTCTCAACAGCTGGACCACATCAATGAACAACATATTGCCTTACATAGTGGAAAAGGACAACAAAGAACACAACAAGAGAACAGATGAGTCACAACAACGTGCAGAATTTGTACATCGGGTCATTGATTTTTATTGTAAATTAGTACTATAGGAAGGTCAACACAGCTATGTTCTGTGCAGAAAAATCACACTCAGGCCCGGTTTGGCGAAATAGCCCTGAATCCTACCTATGCTAAAATGGGTTGAGTGATCTGGAGGAAAGGCTAGCAGAATGAAGGCATTGTGACTCAGAGGTAGGGTGTTCATTCTCAGCTTGAACGTAATCATGACCGGTTTGGGCCTTCAATTTTGATATTGTATATGACAGTTATTAAAATATGCAGCAACCAATAATAATAGAAACTACTGGGCATTGAGCAGCATTGTGCATATTAAGCTGTCTATCGTCTGGTGCCGTGAATGTGTTACAATATTCATTTTTATAAATATACGTATTTTTATAGACGTTTGGAAAAGTAAAAACAACCCTATGATATGGGCTCGAGTTTTCAGGCAGGGTGAAATATATAAATTAGAATACCTTCTGCGTTTTAAATACAAAGCTACTCTAGGCTATATAGGTTTAACATTTTCCAGTTGTTTTGGGTCAGTTGTTTTTACAGTTATTTCCATGTTTACTGGGTCAGTTCATTTTATAGTATAGGCTACAATTGTGTGCATATTGTTGACCAGGAGAGTTTCTTTGAGACCAAAGGTGCTCAGTCTACTTCTTTATCTGCATTTTGAATGGGGAGGGTCATGTGTTTTTTTCGGGTGGGACGTGAAAATATATTTTTCTTTGGAAGGTCAACAATTTTCATAATCTTGGGGGGCTTTATCCTCCAGATACCCCATTTCATCAATAACGATCAGTCCCTTAGTTTAACATTCTTTGCGTCAAGCAAACTATCTGTTCTCATTCTTTTTGATATATGCTCTGTCTTCGACACTGTGAATCATAGCAACCTACCTTCCACTGTCTCTGATTTTGGCTATGCTAACTCTGGGTTTGCTTCCTACCTGGCAGACCTCTCAGACCAGGTGAAATGGAGATGATCAGTGTTTGATGCATTGCCTGCATTGGTGTTCCCCAAGGCTTGGTTCTTGGCTGTCTCTTGTTCTCTTTATACACCACATCGCTGGGCTCTGTCATATCCTCACATGGTCTTTTCTATCACTGCTATGCTAGTGACACACAGTTTTTCTCCTTTCCCCCTTACGATACCCAGGTGAAAAGACCAACCTCTCCACATTGATGTCAGCCCATCAAATC
>JACXGJ010000981.1:0-82952 GCA_016801105.1 Esox niger | reverse complement strand
CTGTATGGCTATCCTCTGCTCACTGGCTATATAGGTCTTACAGTGATATTACAGTGAGCATAATTTTTTTTGGTGCAGGTAAGCTCTCGGAATACAATTACTTTTACTTCTAAAAACCAAAGTGCTTAGCTTTCGCTTTGCTTTTGTTTCATTTTAGACAGACTCTTTACTATTGTTCTAGTTCGATCGCAACAGGAATCTCAACTCCCCAACCCAGCCTGGATTTGGGCAGAGATTTACATGCTATTGACAACAGCACTGCTGAAGGTGGGGTAGTCTGCAGGGTCTCAAAAGTCACCAATGTGAATGCTAACATGTTTATCTATATAATGTTTACAAGAAAGAGTGACATGACAACACATTTATTAAATCTACAGCACCTGTCAAAAGTTTAAACAGAACCACTTATTCAAGAGTATATATTTTTCCTATGTTCCACATTGTAGACGAATAGTAAAGACATAAAAACAATGAAATTACACATAAATAATCATGTTGTAACTAAAAAAGCATTATACAGATCAAAGTACATGTCATATTATAGATTCTTTAAAGTAGCCATCCTTTGCCTTGATGCCATTTTTGCACACTCTTCGCATTCTTTCCACCAGCTTCATGAGGTTTTCACCTGGAATGCATTTCAATTAACATGCGTGCCTTGTTAAAATTTGTGAAAATTCTGAATCTCTGCATACAGTTAATGGTTCTTACCGTGAAGCATGGAAGAAAAGGTGTGCTGGTGTTGGGGTGCTTTGCTGTTGACAGTGTCTGTGATTTATTTAGAATTCAAGGCACACTCAACCAGAATGGTTAACACAGCATTCTACAGGGATATGCCATTCCATCTGAGTGAGGGTTCTGCATCAGATGACCTGGACTGCACAATCAACTGACCTCAACCCAACTGAGATGGTCTGGAATGAGTTGGATCGCAGAAAATAGTAAAAATAAATAAATACTGTTGAATGAGAAGGTGTCCAATGTTTTGACTGGTACAGTAGGATCTGTGAAAAATGTATATATAAAATAGAAATTTAGTCCAGTGATTTCCCCTATTTTATGTCAAATATACTCTTACATTCCAGCTATTCTCATGAAACATTATGACTGTCAATGTCTCATGAAAAAGTCTATAATATTACATTTTAAAATTGGGTTAAATGTCATGCACCATTCTGACTGCATTATTATGCTGTTATCTGATAAAACGGTGCATTTTAATTCCACCCGGTTTTACTTTCGTCCTGGCTCTTGCCTACAGCACAAAACCCTTTTCATCAATAGATGCCCAAGCACTTCATTCTGTGACATGTTTTGGTTCCCTACATTTATACATTTGTTTATCAGCCTGTGAAACTGTGTGAGTGCGCTTTTTATGTTAGCATTATATGTCTGATATGTATAGAAGATATATTTATATTGTAAAGTTTTCCAGTGTTTATCCTTTAGTTGTTTGCATGATACAGTTCTGTTTATCCACTTTGAATTCCAGGCTATTGGATGTTGTTTAGTTGTCATCAAAAGGCGCTTTTCTATTAAAGTTCTTGTGTTTTGAAGGAGAACTGAATATCAGCATTAAAAATTAAATGGTATATTGCAAAACATCACTTCATAGATTCAAGGCAAGTGTAGGAGCAGATGTTCCTCCAGTGATCTGTAAATAAATGGAATTGTAGATAAAGACACCGAGGAGGAGGCTGTAAGATATGCAGGAAGCAACCAAGCCCTGTGCCAAATCCACTGGAAAATAACCAAGAAGTGAAAGTAGTCATAAACTGTTAGTGCACATATTTGATACTGGCGCCTTGTTTCAGTTCTTCCTCTCCCTTGCTCTTTAGACTCTCTCAATTTCCTGTGTGATCTGGCAGAGAGAAACCTTCAAGAAGAGTGGAAAAGAAGAAATTGATAATCGGAAAAAGAGAGAGAAATAAACATTAGTAAAGAATGCTAATATATCGGAATAACTTGATGAATAATAAGTATTTGATTGATTAAAACCCTGTCGGTTATTTCCACTGGGGTTGGTTTATAAAAATATATCTCTGAAGCAAGCTGTTTTCTGCCTTTCTATCCTTCATATTTAATGACATTTTGTAACAATTGTTTTCGGTCATTGTTTTTTTAAGATGCTAATCAATTCTAGTCAGTGACATGCTGTAATTAGTCAGAACAATGCAGTGTTATTTCTATGGTCTCTGTACTCATCAGAGTTTGAGAATGGGACAATGATGACAATGAATGGGACAATGATTGACCACCTGTTCTAGTTACTGTAGCTACATTTATTAAGCACTAGATCTCTTTACAAAATCAATGGATGATTGTATGAGTTCTACAGGGTCAGGCTTGTATTTTCCATGAAAGACATAATTAACTTGACATGCATGTGTCATCTCTTCTCGACCATTCTATAGAATTGCTTTAATATAGTATCTTCACCACATTCTCTGGATTTCCTATGCATTCTTTGAATTGGCACAAGTTCTTTCAAATAGTCTGAAGTGTGTTATGTTTTGTTTGACATTGAATTCAAGTCCAAAGTGTGGTTATATCAAAGAATGGACACATTTTAAATGAATGCTCAAAGAGCTGTAAGCATGTATAGATTGAAGAGACAAGAATGGTTGTAAAATATTTTACTAAATTGGAAATTTGTACACTTCCTATTTATCTTCATACATGGAGTTATAAGCTTTCCATCCAATGGATTCTGTCCACTCTGTGACACAGCTCAATAGCGGGTATGGTCGTCACAGTATGGGATTGGCTGTCTCAATAAGCAATAATTAAACAGATTTATACGTTTTGTATTTGGGTATATGTTTACATGGATTTAAGAGTAAAGGGAGCACTTATAGTAGAAACACAAAAGTTATTATTGACAGTGATGGATGTTAGTGTTTCCTGAAACAATGAGTTGTTGTTGTTGTCCACCTCATAAATGTTGCTAACTCGCAGTTTTGACAAGAATGTCTGGACTGGCGTACTTTAAATCTAAACCATCCATTTAATGTACAGTACACTAATGTACCTCTCTCTACTTTGCTGTACCACACTGAATACCAATTTACTCTATTGTCCATAATTGTAAAACATAGATGTCTGGAATATAAATATTTAGGTATCTTTCAGAATTGTTTAGCATACAGTAAGCTGCTGTGAGCAACAACAATGTATATGTGCCAATCATGAAACAAGCATTTTTCATGAAAGCACATTATTCATGCCCCAATATTCTTGCTCTGCTAACAGCATCATGTGTGCGAGGTTACAATATCAGCATGTGTCCTCAACCTGTGACAACACCTCAGAGGCACATAGATGCTATGCTCACTAGTATTTAAAATGACCCATCTTGGGGTAATCTGTATGACCTGGTGGCTGACATCCCTGATTCTATCCAGAGGCTGGAACCAGGAGATGTCATAAAACATCTTCTTGTGCATCTCATGGGCATCTAGGAAGAGTTGCCAGAGGTAGATGGACATCAACAAGTAAAGTGGGCACTAATATAAGGGGCAAACAGATCTGCCTCCTCTTAACCAAAACATTTCCGTTGGTGAGTCATTCTGGGATGTAGTCATCACTCCCACTGAGAGTCTTGACTTAACATGTTGGATCGACAGTGTTCAAAATACCTGGAAGGTGTTTAGCTCTTACTCAGTTCTGATTGTCTGTGACCCGGCTGGACTGATAGGTCTCTTTCAGGTCAACACTTGCTGACAGCATCTTGAAGGGGAGAGCTTTTGAGCATAATTTGAGAAGTCTAAAGTCCAGAATAGGGAAATAAAATATTCTCCATGTAACAAACTGTGTTGTTCTGATGGTTTAATTCATCCGATTGCATTCTATTCAGACACTTGGCATCTGTAGTTAACCAAACTCCACTTATAGAAGGTGGCCTTGGGAAGTGGTGTCTGTAACCCTGGAGTGCATTATCTAGCACCCAGAGGGAATCCACAAGCTCAATCCACTTTGCCTAAGAAGCAGGGGTGAAGCAATGACTGGGGAGCCTGTCCATCTTCAAAGCCTGTTGGCGTTGCTGAAAAACTCATGACTGGTTTGTAGACCTGAGAGCAGTGAGGCTTCTCTGGGCCTCCAATTTATCCAGTGTATGTCCTAAATCCCTCTTGGACTGCTTGGAAAGAACTTCTGCTCCTGGGATATTTTACATGTGTGTCCCGTACCCCTCCTGGAGCTTCTAGTATTGGTTGGCCACATCATACTATAAGTCCTGCTTTACATAGGTGTGGGCAAAGTAAGATAAAACATGCAGCTGAAGAGGATATCCACCACCGAAAGGGCATAGTCTTAGTATAGGACTACCATATCATACAGGTGGAATCAGCACTTAAATTACAGTATGGCATGTTACTGTATCAAAAATACAAAGACAGTACCTTGCAAAAGTATTTAAGGAGCCATTGGTTTTATGTTAAGAAATATTTGTTAGATGAATAATCTATGTAGGAAGGGCAGAGCAGGAAATCAGAGACAAGGTGAAAGGTTGAAAAGTCCTAATTGCGTTTAATTTGTGAAGAAGTCCACAACAGAAGGAAAGAACACATTCTAAATAACCAACTAAACATAGGAGCAAAGCAACAATTCAGGGAGATCCTCAGATCCAGGATTCAATCACTTGTACATCCAAAAGATTATATTATTTTGCTCAGCGACATTCCCAGAATGCTATTAGCTTATAAATTGTAATTAAATAACAGCCAAGTCTCCTCTTGTCACGTCCTTGAATGCCAGGCCAATGCTCTCTCTCCATTACTTGTTTGTCATTATTGCCCTCATCTGTGTTCTTGATCACCATTTATATTGAATTTTCTTCTTTCTTCATTCAGTCTTATTGGTCATTGTTTAGATTTCATTCCAGTGTAACTTTGTTTTGTTGTCCTGTGTGGCTTGAATTTTCATTCTGTAGTTTTGGTCATGTTTTAGTAACGCTATTAAAATCCTTTGTTCTCTCTGCGCCTGTGTCCTGCCTCTGTGTAAAACCTTACACCTCATTTGGAATTTGCCAAAAATCAATTAATTGTACGCACCTCTCCAGCTGGCATGTAATGAAATGATTGTGTTACAAGTTTATTTAAGCATTAACACATCGGGAGATGCTTTGGAATATTTTCTTCTCTGTTTAATTTGTTATGAATGGTTGAACTCTGAGTTATCTAAAGGTATCTGTACAGAGGGTGTTTTCATGGCATTGAAGAGCATTTTAATCAAGGAATCAGAGCATTTTCTTACACAACTCAGCGGGCAAAGTTGGAGGCAAATCCCCAGCCCTATTTACCTGCTAACTTGTGATTAACACAAACAAGAATAGCACCGAGAGAAATGAACCAACGCCTTGTCTCCTGAGTCAATTTATAATTATTATATTGTGTCTCAATTTAACTTCATCAGTGAATGCTCTCACATTACACATCCATCAGGACCCGCCTGATGGGTTCTGTCTCTTCTGTTGCTCACATAACTTAATTGGAATAAACATTCAATAATCAGTTTCTTTGTGCATTCAACCTTGCACACGCCACACACTACTAATGACATACGCACACATGCATACAAATAAACAACGTGCACAATTTACAGATTCTATCACCACTTTTTAAAGAACAAGGTGTCAGTCTCAGTCAGGGACTCATTTAACATAATCATTGTATAATGTAATATAATCTAATGTAATGATGGTTTGTATCCGACTGCTTTTCAGTGTTGATTTGGGTGTTATTGTGTCAGACCATCCTCAGTTTCTGTAGTCATTTGGTGACTGTTATGGCTAAAATTCATATGAGTCAATATTTGAAGGTTTCTGCTATTTTCCATTTTATGGTGCTGTTGTGTGGTCTGATAAAGACACCCATCCAATTCCCAGAGTAAATTTAACCAGATTATACTTAACCAGAGTATATTTAACCAGAGTATAGTTAACCAGAGTATATCTAACCAGAGTATATTTAACCAGAGTATATTTAACCAGAGTATATCTAACCAGAGTATATTTAACCAGAGTATATTTAACCAGAGTATATCTAACCAGAGAATATTTAACAAGAGTATATTTAACCAGAGTATATTTGACCTCAGTTCACTTTGTCTTAGACCCATCCTCAGGCTCTGCAGATCTGCTCTTGGGAATTAGAGACGCATAGCACATCAACTATTAAGCCTGGATGGTTGACCATACAGAGGCTGTGGACCAGACTGTGACTGTCTGCCACGGGGGGAAAGTAGACTGCTGGGTGCCCTGAGTAATCTACATTATTTCACCATTGAAAATTGCTGTGTGTAGTGTCTGTGTACTTGTTTTAAGATATTTTAGAAAATAAAATACCTTGCTTAAAGTTTCAAACTCCTGACCAATTCTCAAATTTTACAGAACTGCAAACAATACAGTGATTTTTTTAGTTCAGTTAGATTTTTTAATTTACAACACAGCCTCAACAAATAATGAGTGGCGCCAACACTACCAACACACACCAAAGATGATTCATCATTCTGTGAGAATGCTTCTCATCGGCAGGGACTAGGCATTTTGTAAAAATTTCAAGGAAGAATAGATGGAGAAGAATACAGAGAAATACTGCACGGATCCTGCTTTAGTCTGATAAAAAAATGAAGCTTAGTAGGAAATTCTCCTTGAAGAATATCTATGATCCAAAGCACAAGGCCCAAGAAAGACAGAAGGTGAATGTTCAACACAGTGACTCAGTCAAAGTTCTGGTGCTATTTGGAAATTGCTGTCCTCCACAAACCTGAAAAACCAGGAGAAAATCTGCCCAGATGAATTGGCCAAAATAATTTTTTGCAATGCATTGTATACATGTTACTGAATCCAGCTTACATACATTAGATCCTATTGTCACCGGGAAGCCTCCTTGACAGTTGCACTAGTCTAAACATGCTGGATGATGAACAATTTTCAGACGCCCAGCCTCATCAAAATCGACTAACACTAAGGATGCTTAGAAATAAAGTTGAAAATGAGAAACGGGGGGCTGAAGATGGGTATGAGGGTGACAGGAGAAGATGCAAATGAGATGAAAAGAGGGAATAGAAAAACGGAGTGTGTCTCGTGAGTTAACAGGTCTGGGCTACTCTGTGACACCTGCAGCCCTGCCTGAACCTTACCCCCACCCCATCATGATAGGCTGATAACGTGACAACACACCAAGACACACTGCTCAGCTACCTACTCAATCACAGCCTCACTAATCACATACTAATTAATTTTCCCTTGTCCCCGGGACATATATGTCATGTTAACTGCAAATATAACCACTCTGCAGGATTGTCACACCTTAAATAAACAGGCTAGAAAATCACGATCATGATGCTTTATTTGTACATTCCAGTCATGTATTGGAAAGGAATGCTTTTTTGTACGTTTTTCATTAAATGCTACATGTTAAAAGTGTCTGCATTCTGAAAAACAGAATACCACCCCCCGCAGGACACACACTCCCAACGAGCAGAGTGATTCATTTTTAATCATGGTGATGTTTTGGTTTTATGATTTGTGGGGTGGAAACTTTTTGCATCTTTTTAGTAATGACTATACAAATGAGCAGCCATCTGCTTTTCAATTTGTTAAACATTGTGGGTGAAATCTGTCCTCATGCAGAGAGATGCAAAGCTCCTGAGTATAATACAAACACATCTTTTTGATCCTTGATTAAAATCAAAAGTATAATATGACCAGCTACCTTTGAATTTAAGCAATTATTATAGCTTTGTGTTTAACATCAGAAGTTCTTCGAAGTCTATTAATTGACAGTGGCTGTGTTAGTCACAGTGAGTTGCTTTGCAGTGTCTGAAATCTTGTTTCATTTGAATACATCCACAGTCATTACTGCTATTTTGAAAGGGTGCTATTAAAGGCTTTTGCTGACATCAAAATGTTTTACAACAAACTTGAAACATCGAATATGTGCACACTTCAATAGCTTTTAAATGCATTCAGTAAGGCAATTGAATAATGTTGCAGTGTAGTGATTAGAGACCATCTTGTGTTCAATGAAGGGTTAACTTATGAGGTAGACATCTGAATACAGATGTCGTTCTGGATATTTGTGTGTTTGGTCAGTAGTTCTGCCTTGCATACAAGGTACCATGGTTTAAATTGCCTGTCGTCAACATTGTCCACTTCCTTTGAGAGTAAGTTGTGTTTTGTTACTGCTGTACTTGATATCCTAAAAACCAAAATGTGTCTTTAAGACATCCCTGGAATATCATGATTATGTGTCATGGCCCCTTTAAAGTATGCTGGACAATTTCTTGGTATATCCAGTCATTTCTTGTGGTAGGGTATGTGCAGGTATTGGCGGAGCAAAATCCTTTCAAAACCTGTTTCAAGCACTAGGATAACACTTGTAACTATATTATAGTTATCCCCAAAAAGATAATGAAAACACTTCACAACTTTAAAACTAATGCACTTTACAGGCTTTTCCAATTATCCTATGCAAAGGCATGCTACAGTATATTTTATTACATTGTATTTATCTACAGATAGTTGTTGTTTTTAGCTTTTACTTAAATGACGGAGCCTAAAACTTAATGATATTGTTATTATAGCTGTCAGCTCATTAAAAGTATTGTGTTTAATCGTAATTTCAGAATTGTCAAAAATTTGGCCCTGAACTTTTTCTGAGAGAGAGTTATCATTTGAACTATTAGTCCCTTGTTGTTCTATGGAATTCCAAGTTTAGCTTTACAATAACATATTTAAATGGTATTCTGGAAAAGTTATCTGATACGCAACACAAAAGACACCTTTCTAATTCAGTTTCAGCTTAAACAGATAAAGCTCCCCCATGGTATACAGTATAATACACTACAGTTTGCTAAAATTATGGGGAAGATATGCTTCTATAAAAGTTAATATTCTTCTCAACCTATTTCTGAGAGATAAGGCTTAAAAGATTTTTACACTTGTCAGAGAGCAGGTCAATGTGCCCTTTCAGCATAGTTCAAACCCACTAAAGCCTTAACCCCACCCAGCTTTAAATATTCACATGGGGACACTATTTCCTTGTGCTAAACTGGTCTGGTTGGTCTCTAAAAAAACACACACTACAGTTGTGCTCATAAGTTTGGATACCCTGGCAGACATGGTGAAATGTTGGCACTGATTTTGATAATATGACCGATCATGCAAATAAATTTATATTTTAAGGATAGTGATCATATGAAGACATTAATTATCACATAGTTGTTTGGCTCCTTTTTTAAATCATAACGATAACAGAAATCACCCAAATGGCCCTGATCAAAAGTTTACATACCCATAAATGTTTGGCCTTGTTACCTACACACAAGATGACACACACATGTGGATGCACAGAGCAGACTAATATTGCAAGAATGATATTCATGTGTCTTGGCTATTGTTTGAGTGACCGCTCCGGTTGTAATAGAGCCATCAAGTGTCAGGAATTGCCACCAGCTGTCAAGGAATATCTCATTTGAAATCAATTGTAGTGTCACATCCAATGGTTGTGTTCACACTTGAAGAATTGCAGTGGTTATATTTTTGATGGCTGACATGTTTATTCTTTATTGTTAATGGAATGAGGAGGGAAAAGGTATTTTGAGTATCCTGTGTCACAGTAGAATGTCACATTAATACAATGCTGATGACAAGGCAATGCGTGCTGAGGAGCTGAGGTGTTTGTCCTACTTTAGACCTTGCATTTCTTTACAGACAATTTCTTTCATAATTTTTTATTATACCTTTATTTCAACAAGGAACACAGAGTGAGAGTCCCAGTCTCTTTCACAGCTAGACCCTGCGTATACACATTTACACATACAGTTTATGTACAGCGATTAAAAACATACAGAAAAAAATACAGAAAACAGACAAAACAAGATGATCACAGATAGCAACAAAAAAATACAAAAACACACAGGTGTTATTGTGTTAGAAGCCTTGGGTTTTAGCAAATAATGGGCCTGGCAAGGACTGTGGAGCATTTAGTAATGCTTTAAATTGATCCCATTTTCAAAAATGCAATGTATTCTTACACCAACTATGACCTTGCGCTAAAATGGCCTATTGCCATAATCCGTTTAAAATCAAATTAGGATTGTGCAATTATTATAGACCCATGCTCCGAAGGTTAATTAGTTAATCCATCCATAGATTAATAAGTGTGAATGGCAGAGTTTTGCCAGTGCACTCTGTGGATGTCACACCAAGAGGAGCAGTGACTGTTAATTTACTGGATGGGTGTAGTGTAGTCCTCACTGTATGGGTAAACAGAGCCCCAGACATACATCCATACATGCATAGTAAAGGTCACCAGTAGCACCACAAACAATTTCTAAGTGGTGGTAACAGTGTTTATTTGGTAAAATATATGAAAAAGAGACTGTTACCCAGAGCAAACACAGAATCTTCAGGAACTGAAAATATGTAATTTGATATGTTCATACGTGGGTATTGGCTCTATAATGCATAATGGGGAAAATTAACATTGCTGTGATGTATTGAGGAGGTAAGGAAGATAAACAATTACGATCATGATATTTCTTTCCAATAGATTTGCCACAACATTGTGAGAACGTAATGTCAAAAATGTAATCAATAATTGCAAATTAATACTTAACCAACGTATTTGCTGGTTATTTGGTGCATGAATAGCCTGATAGGAATTATATGAACTGGCATTTAGTTAATTAGTTACAATTTTTTAAAAAGGTTGCTCAAACACAACTAGCCCCTTTGCAAGACTGCAGAGATATTATGTAACTGTAAAAATTGTTAATTTTACGTTAGATTGGATTATCCGCTGGATTTGGTTGACTACGTGTAAAATTGTCTGGGTTAAATGTAACTTTATTGCTTAAATTAATTTTAAACATAAAAACTACACATTCCTCGTAGTATTGGAGTAATCCACTTCAGTGTAGCCTAACAGAAACGTTGCCAAACATGGAAAATGTATGAGCACATTATGTCCGCTATTTTACTTGATGTCATTGCTTTTGGTCATTTTACACAATCAATTGGATTCTGAACATAGATATTAAAAGGAATCAGTTTATTTCATTAATTATAATTGAATTGGAATGCATTAATCATGACATCAAAAGTTGAGGTACTGAGTCAGATTTATTAAGGTGGATTTTTAGTCGCAAATTGTTCAACCCAATTATTGTTCTGTCACAAAGACTGAGTATTAGTCATTACCTTCTATCTCTCCACAGCAGGTCAGCAGTCTAAAATGCGCTAGTATTATAATACCATTAACAGTGAGCAAGAATAGGGCTCAGTCTTTTATCTAAACCACATATGCTATTCAATTAGTTATGTTTCTTTATCTTGCTTGTTATTTTGGTTACCATTGTAGACAGAGAGGCAACTCTAAGGCAACTCTATCTGGACACTGATGATTTAGGTGTAGTATTCTCACTCTTGACATGTTGAAACGAGAATATTTCATAAACATTTTCTAATGTCCCCCTTGCAATGTCATGCTTTGTATGAAGTTATGGCTGGAAGTCGGTGAAAAGTATGTAATGATTATTTTCATAGCAACAGCTATCATATTTCAAAAATGGTCATGAACTGTTCAAATCTTAAGTTGGTCTGACTGCAAAAACCTCATACCAACCTGGCAGTGTGTGTGTAATAGCTGACAAGGTACCATATAGTGGAACTGGCAATGAAGAGTTTTCCATAATTTAGGGTAAATTGTAGTGCTTGTTCATTAGACCAAGGAAATA
This sequence comes from Esox niger, assembly GCA_016801105.1. Taxonomy (NCBI): domain Eukaryota; kingdom Metazoa; phylum Chordata; class Actinopteri; order Esociformes; family Esocidae; genus Esox; species Esox niger. Next base: position 71,210 of record JACXGJ010000981.1, on the reverse strand, counting down.
TCTATGCATTAACCTTTTTCATATACAGTAGTATTGCAATTTGAGCCTTTCAGCCCTTGGCACAGCTGTGAAAAATCATATAGTTCTGCAGTTATTCTGGAAGGTGTACAGTATATTGATATTCAGGCGGGAATATAATTCAATATGTCATTCCTAAGCATTTCGCCCTGAGAATCAGTACTTTCTCTATAATTTCCATAGAAATTTTGTGTGCAAATGCAGTAATAGACACATTTATAACATCAAAAGGATTCAATTTTCTTTTCAATCACAGAACAGTATGAATAGCTTTTTCCATTGAATCTAACAACGAGGGGCCATTACGCCACACTAAAGGATGGGTTGCCTCCACTTGCTTTTATGAAAGTGTGACAAACAATTTGCCATGTCTCACATTTGTTCTAAGGAAACTGGACTGTCAAACAGGTTTGTTTCTAATTTGTCAGGCAAATGTCATTTTTATTTCAACTGGCGCGGGTAATCACCAGTGATGCATACATGTTTTAATGCAGACTGTTAGTCTCTTAAATACATTAACTCCACTTCTGCTGAGTTCACCAAGGCTCAGAGATGACAACTACAGTTGGCTAATTACAGTTGGTAAATTATTAGGAAAGGAACACACGCATAGCAGGGTTGTGATTGCTGTACATTGAGTGTCTGGCTGTGTGCATGGCCACTGTTCAAATAGAAGGGTGATGAAAGTGAGCGTTTTTACCTCAATAGTGTAATGGCATCGTTGGAGCACTTTGTAGAAAAAAGGTTATAGTAAATGACTGGAATGGTAGAGTTCCTCATCTTTCAACTATATTGTATCCACTGCTTTTTGGTACTGCATAGAAATCAATCCAAACAAGGCAATTTAGTGGATGTGAATGGTGCATTTATTTGACAAAACATCCTGATAAAAAAGCAACTGTCAGAGGTCTCATGACAAATTATAACTTAAGGCCCCTTTATGCTCAGTAAAGCAAAATGTTTTTGTAAAATATTCAAAATAATAGGAAAACTCTCATGGATCCATTATTTGTACTTTTGTACTTATAAATACTTCATATTGCTTTCATTGCCTCTATATAAACATGTTACAAAGCATCTACAGTGCAATGCCACATATGATTTAGGGTAAATAATTGTGGCATAACTGGCATGATTACCAATGTTGACCAAAAGTGCTTTATAAAGTGTAACATAATTAGCAATGTTGGCCATGACAAAGCTGCTTTAAAATTGGTAACAAAATTACCAATGTTGACCATGACAAACCTGCTTTATAAAGAATAACATAGTTACTGCTCACTTAAGGCGTATCTATTATATTAAATTTAGACTTTAAAAGCATTTAAATGTTTATGCATCTTGGTAGGGTATGGTAATGCCAGGATGGAGGCTTTCATTCCCAGGACTAACCTTAGTAATGCATGCACACACGACTAAGTCGCTTTGGGTGAAAGAATATATTTCAGCAAAGAGTTGGCCCACAGTGAATGTGTGCAAACATTTACAAAAAGTAACCTTGTGTTTTATGGATCCCCGATTAGTGCAAAAAGGCACAAGTATACAGGCCATATTTTGTGAATTTTATTTAGTTTTGGAAGACCCGATCAGTGCAAAACTACAATAATTTGACATATTTTGTGAATTTTTACGTTTCAGGACGACGTGCAGACGAGTGAAAATACTGAAATGTTGTTGATGCAATACAATGCAACAGTACCAGCATGTTCAATACTGCCACTAGGTACAATAATAAGCCCAGGTAGCTTTAAAGGATGTTAAGTATTTCTGGGACTTAGTAGCCGGGCATAGTGGACAGGCATAAATACTAACAATTCAAACCCTACATAAGGCTTGTTATCCAACCTTAACCCATTTTGTTGTCTGATCTTACTCCAAACCTTACCTTTTGTTGTCTATACCATTACTAGAGTATTACAGAGCGCAGTGCTTCCTTGTCAATAACCTTTTCTCCCATGTAGACATCCAAATTTGGGCGTCAATGTCACCAGTGTGAATTTATGAATTTCTGGACAAATCACGCATATGCACTAAATCTTATAATATTACCTTTTGTAAGTTTTTGTGCTTATTCACTCCTGTCTGAATTGTTTTGAGTCTGAACTGGGTAAGCTAATTTACCCTTTTGTCTGCATTTAATTTGGTGAGTGGTGCTGTACAGTGTGGCTATGCCTTCTACTTTCCCGCAGAATTGGCTACTTTGAAAACAATCTTCCTGGTGAAATCTGGTCGCAGATGGCGGTTTTCTGGGCTACTTCTAAATTGCACTGTGGTCATGACATTGCTTTTTATATTTATTACATTTTGCTGTGACCTGCAATTGCTATCAAGCAGTGACACAGGCTGTTATTGAATGAGCTGTGTGTGTTGAGATAGTGCTGCAGGCAGAGGCTGCAGCGCAAATGCAGTGGGCAGCTAAGTGAAAGTGAGAGGAGAGGACCTGTATTTTACCACCTGTATTTTATTGCCCAATGGCCAGCAAATGCACTAATTTAGTGATGTGTTTTCATGTCCCTTTTTTGCCAAATGCTGGGCTAGTTTTAGAGGCCTTGTGGAAGGGTTTTGAATGGTCAGTGCGCTGTTTATTTTCTTGCTAGAACGGGAAACCCTGTTAATGTAATACCCTAAGTGCAGCAAGCACACATGTAATAGAGTTTGTAAATCAGATGCTCCGTTGCGGTATCCATGGGCAGCAAAAAGTTAGACATTTTAAGTACTTTGTAATGTTGTCATCGTTTGACACAAAAGCAGACGGGCGGCCCAGTACAGAGATTGGAGTTACACAATATTTTATTGGAAGCATTTAAAATATGTTAAGAGAACAGTCAGGTCTGGAACATCCACCACCCACACCGGCTGTGTTTTGCCAGAAAGACACGATCATATTAGTCTTATTAGAGTTCATACAAGCTGATTTAGCTGCAGGGCACTTACACATATTAGCCAAATGATTAACTTCCTCACAGTAGGTGTAGGTACATTCTGTGTCTCATGTCTATTGTCAGTTGATGTGCAGGCGATTACGATTGCACTTCTGGCCATTGGCTTACCCTGGATTGGTTTCTCACTGGTTTCTCTACGAACCTGTTTAAGTGTGTGCTCTGCAGCAAAAACTATTGTCTAGCAATAATATAATAAATAATATCAACTGCCTTGTCCAAAGTTAAGTGAGACTAAAACAACAGTCTCTTGCTATCCTTGCATTTGCAGTGTTCTCATTGGGTTTGTCCCTCACCATTTCATCATTAGCAGTTTCAAAATCATACCAGTCTCACATAATGCAGCAAATACTTATTTATAGGTTTCTTGAGGATTCTACACAACAGCCATCGAGCAGTGCCATCAGCCAACAACCGTTAACGAATGCCTCCTTTGAAATAAATGACAACTGCTATACAACCAGCTTTGTGTCAAGTCCAATGGCAGCGTCCAAGTTTCACAAAAAGCAGAGGTTAAATTCTTGATGGCCGACACGTGTTCATTCTGACTTGTGAAATGAAATAATAAGAAATAGATTTATTTTTGGGGGCAGATTCAATGAATTTACTCATAAAAAGTTCCAACAATGGTAACTCATACAGTACCGTATTAGCCTATTATGTAGGGAATAAATGAAAGATTTGCACTATATGTTTGTATTGTGTATCTGGGCCATAAGTCCTTTATCTGAATGTATGGCGCTGCTCCACCACGGTGACACGATGCTGTGAAATGTTCCTGTACATTTTGGGCACACCAAAATCAAAGTTCTTCAAGTATATACCGTGCAGTCAAAGATTAACCAATTTGAAATGGACTTAATGGGTACCATTGTGTGATTCAAAGATCTAGTGTTTGGGTGTTATTTAGAAGTAATACAAATTATTGCAAACAATCAAAAAAACTATTTAAATAAAATGCACCAGAAAGCAATTGAAGTTGTGAAAATATTCTAAACATAAATGGATCAATTATATTTGCGTTAATTGTATTTGCATGGCCATCATGTTAAGAACAGATGAATTATAACACAAGAAACAATCCTTTTTTTAAATTCATAACTGCCTAGACAAGTCATGAACTGAAGTCGAGAACATCAGCAATCAAGGACTGATCCTCGAAGATCCATGAAGCTTGCATTGTGGGCAGTACATTGCGAGTTGTACAGCAGCAGTCATTAATTTCAGAGGCATACATTAACAGTTCATAGAAATGCTGGAATTTTTATTGTTAAGCATTTGGAGATATAAACACATCACAGTAATTGTGGCTTCACAGTCAGACAAAGCTTGAAATCAATATTTCTGTCAATCATTCAGCTACAGCCTGGAGACATTGTATGTCAAGTGGCTGTCTCTCGCAAGTTGTTGTCATGTTGAATGATATTAAAATGATCACTTGAATACATGGATCTGATCTGTTCTTTTAACGTTTGTGTAATTAAATGAAGCTGTAATTACCCTAGTAATACTTTTTACCGTCAATATCATCGTGGCATTTCAGAATGTTGGTCACAATAGAAAAATGCAAGTGAGTGACATACAGTAAATGCAACCCATTAACACTTTAACATGATATTTGTAGGATTACAATTAGCTACATAATTACATCTACATAAACACTGCATGACTGGCAATAGGTAAATAGGTGAAAATAGTATTTCTTTTTCTAACTAGATTTTTGCGTGTGTAATGAAGAAATCTTCATTTGCAAAGTCTTATCTGGCCTTTCTATTCTTGAAGCTTATGAATGATTTGCAACTTGTGGTGATCTTTCTTTATTTGCTCTTGTTAAGTTTTCTCTTTATGGTAGACTTGGATAATGATATGGCTACCTCCTGGTGAGTATTTTTCCCTCAGCTGGATGTTGTGAAGGGTTTTTCTTTATCATGGAAAGGATCCTACAATCATCCACCACTGTTGTCTTCCATGGACGTCCAGGCCTCTTTGTGTTGCATAGCTCACCAGTGTGTTCTTTTTTTCTCTGAATGTACAAGACTTTTGATTTGGTGACTCTTAATGTTCGTGTTACCTAAGTCAGTTAGTCAGTCAGTCAGTCAGTCAGAAAGAGTCATTCACTCTTCTTGGCTGGCTCCGCTTACGCGGTTTGGCAAAATCAATCTTTTGTAAACTTTCAGAAGTGAAAAGTGTGAGTTGCTTTTAATGTGCTATGACTGTAATTCAGTTAACATCCACAGGGGGAAGACAGTTGGGATACCCCTGTAAGACAGAGTTTGGTTGTGTCACAATATGTGTTAAGAGATGACATCAGAACCAGAGCTAAGCTTTCTATCCTCTATTTTAAAGTTATCAGCATGTCTGTCACCAAAATCACCACTCCCCTTGATAAATTGTAAAGATTCTAACACCAGAAAATTCGAATTGGAACCAATACTATATGTTTTCACGCACAAACTTTGGCTTCATGACTGATCTATAGTACCATGTATGTTTTCATAATCTCCATGAGAGATTAATAGTAGCATAATGTGGATATATAGCTCTCCTATGATCCTGTGCTTTGTTCTGCCCCATGAGACAGCCTCTCTGCAGTAGTGGTGTTGTCACACAAGTCCTGTGTGAGAGCAGGAAAACATGAACGCCATTGCACTTGACAGCGTGTTCACTTTTAAAGTCATTGTAGTGACAGGGGAGCTACTTCAGGGTGCATAATTGTATCCTGGGTCTACTGCACGCTGCTTATTATTGATTCATGGGGAGCAGAATGAACTCCTTGTAAATGTATAAAAATACATTTAAGAGTCCATTCTCCTTTGCTAAAATCACAGCTCCAGCTATCTGCTTTTGTCACTCCGGGACCACTCTCTGCCAGCTCTGCTTTTAAGGCTCTGGCAGGCTGGCTGGAGCTTATATTTAACAGAGCTGACAGGTTGGACAGTAATGCAGTTGTCTGGCCTTTTATTTCTTACATGGGATCGGCTTTTGAAAAGCCACAGCACATTAGAATGAAGTGCTCTCTGACTAAGACAAGCCCCCTCATGGAAGTTGCACAGCAGCCCGCCTTTACCAAATATCACTGCAGTTTTGCTCTTTGTTTTTAAGTTTGAAATAGATTGGGGAAGTACTAGAGAAAGGTTTATGCTGGACTATTGGAAAATAATATAGGAATTTTATTGTTTGGAAATTGTATAATTGAGTGGAATTATTAATCAAGATGAAATCAAATGTTATTTGTCTTTGTGACTGTTTTTACACTTTATTGTATATTTTCCACTTCCACTATTTTCCATATCTATATTTTGTCATTGCGATCTTGTAAATACTTACCAGTTGAAGTACATACAGTACAGAGAATAAACACATATGTGTTGGAGCTATTTCCAGCGCTGAGATTTGTCAAGCCAAGACTATGTGCCGTACCACAGTGTTTCTGTGATCTCCTTCTCTGTCCTCAGGACTGGGAGGGATAACCATGGGACTATTATAGGAAAGATATGAGGGCCAGAAATAACCACGCAGGGATTAAAACCTGGCCTCCCCACATGTTCTGAGCTAAACCCTGATATGTTCATGTCTCTTTTAACAAGTTCAAAATTACAAGATATTTTGAGTGATATTTTTTCTGCTACCACTCCCTGTAATTATTGGTGATGCTATTGTATATTCTTTTATCATCCTAAATACACCCAGAACCACAGGAGCATGAGGTCACCTTCCGCAGGGCCTGGAAGTGTAATTAAAGCCTGGAGCTTTACTGGCTTTCCCTGACCAGACCAGAGCCCAGGGCCGGGGACAGAAGAGACAGGCTTTTCTGTCAGACAGCTGCTTCTCTTTATATTCACTTATGGGGACACCCTTAAAAAAGGACAATATGCTTGCACACAGCTGAAACCCAGCATGCAGGCTCAATCCTTTTTATTTTTTCATAAATACATACATACTTCCAGATTTGTTTCCCAATGATAAAGGAATTAAGCTGTAATTTTCCTTTTGTTGTAAATGCTTACACTAGAGGGAAAATAATGCTGTTTGATACTGCTGGCTGTATTTGTTCTGTTGGAGATGGATGTTGATATAATTTGCTTTAAGGCCACCTGCAAACATACATGTCACAGAATAGATCTCCCTTGCATGTTACTGACAGTGATTATTTTGGTTTTAATGTCAGTCTACTGCAGATTCAGAACTGTATTACTTCCATATTGGACAGACATTGCATTCCATGAAAAAATCTCCATTAACTAACTTGAGTTGAATACTCAGTTTTTATGAGAGTGATATTGACAGAAAGAGAAATGGGGAAAAACTATGAAGATTTTTGTAGAGATGAAAGCTTAATAATTAAAAACAGAAGGATATAGCCAAGGGAAACCAAAATCTCCCACAGTGAACAAAAAACATAATTGTAGGGAATATTATGAGAATAGCCATCAAGAGACTACTTAAATATGGAGATAGGAAGTGAATGAATATCCTCTGCCTTGTCCATTTATGTGGCTGGGATTAGAACCAAGAAGACTTCCTGAATTGAGAGGAAGCCGTACACGTGTCTCCACTGACTAATGGAGGCTGCACAGGAAAGGGGCGTGGCCTGCAAAGACTTGTGTACTTGGCATGCCTAGACAGCAACATTGTGTGATGAGCTGCTTAGTGTGCAGAGCCTGGCCTGGCCATTCATCCACACCAGTCTAGTCTCCATCGACAGTGATTAGCATTGTCATCCTCAGCCAGCCTGTGTGCAGATGGCCCGTGTGTTGGAGGAGCAAGCCAGCAGTGGAGGGCACGGCTCTGTTTGCAATAATTGTGTCCAGATTTGTCTATTGAGTGATTTGCCGACATTTGATTTACATTTTCTACACAGAACTTCAAAATGGTGTATAATCCACTTTAGTTGGAGGAAACATGGAAAAGTTATGCCACTCAGAAGACGAATAGGACAAAATACCCTTCGAAAGATTTTGATGCCATTTTCCAGCAGAACATCTAGAGAATTCAGAAATGGATTGTAGTAATAGGACGTGTAATTGTGTCAATTCTTTTGTCCTTATCATTTCCTACCATCCACCAGTGGCAATGGTATTTATCTTTTTTCTACAATTTGTTAATGCAGCTGAATGCCTATACGTAGGGTTTGGATTCACATTTGCATTGGTTGACCCGACAGGTCAATAGGATCTCACTGAGGTTTCACTGATGCTCTTGAAGTACAGCTGTGTTGTTGCAGTTAGGAGTTCAGGAATGGAACATGTACATATGATCAATTGTTGGTGAAATTAAATGGCAATGAGACTCAACGCACCAAGTTTTCACAAACTACTGTATCTTAAAGGTGCTATCAGAGATTGTTGGCTACTTGTTGTAAAAGTGGTGCTATCAAGCCAAAAAGGATCCCTGAAAATTGTGTAGAATGTCATTCATATGTAGATTCGTTCTACTTCATCAAAGCCACCTGCCTTAAAACTTTTAATTTAATGGCTAACTGAGTTTTGATAGTGACTTTACTTATAGATTCTGCACAAATAAACCGCATTTTATTTATAAACAGCAGACATCTAGACATCTAGTCCAAAATGGAATATAGTCCAATGCAGAATCCCAAGCAAGGTGCACTGATGGAAAATCAACTTGAGCTTTGTGAAATATTTCTGATTCACAAAGCTATTGTTTATAAAAATCTAAAAGCTATGTATTTATTTGCCACTAAATCTTGAATAAGAGGGTCTTTCTTTCTGCAAATGCCAATGGTGTCACAGAAAATTATTTATATTACAAGTTGCAACATTCTTTCTGCATATGTTTTTATTCATTACATGCTATACCTTCCTGCTGATGCTGGAAAGATGCATTGTGTAAAAAATCAGCACTGTAAGCTTTAAGATGCATTGCTATCAGGAAACTTGGTCTAGATCATTGTTCATGATCATAGTGGAAACAACATGTTGCTCATGGGAACTGCAGGGACAACCAGGGACCTTTGGGGGCTGCTCTTTAGCAGACTCAGCAATTTGACATTTGCACAAAACATAAGGGGTGTCAGTACCAACAGAGAAGCGAGTTAGCTTTCAGCTTCTCGTCATGCATGACTGACAGCACGGCGTGTTTACCTGTCCCTTCCTGTCATAACCTAACACCCATATTCCCCTGACCAACACCAATACCCTTTCTTCTCCCATCTTCTTTCAAAGCCTAGATGATGGGCCTAATAATTAAAGTGATTGCGTACGCCTGGTGAGCCGCAGTGCATCTGTGTGTGTCAGGCCTCTGACGTGATACAGGGGGACAGCACAACTATTAAATATCCATCACGCCACGCCACATCAGTTCTAATGCAATCAGAAACACATGAGTACATCGGCTATGCCTCTTCCTTCCACAATGATTAAGTAAGTCTTTAATTTCCAAGACAAATAATAAATGCAAAATCATTTTATCATAAATGTAAATGACCTGCCTCTTTAGGTGACATTTAGCAGGGCCAGTGCTGAAACTAATGCAGCTCCATATACTTCAGAGAGCACGGGCTCAGGGCTGTTCTCGGGTCCTTTGTTAGCATTATCATTATAATGAGGCAGCATATTTTTGTGGTCTCTGCTGTAATGGAGTTGTCTTGTCCTCCCCTTTCATCTGTCTTGTTCATGTGCTGGAGGTTGGTTAGACAAATGGACATGTCTGTAGCCATGAGGGTGATTGGGCTGCTCTATTGTTGAGAAAACAGAGTGGGAAATATTTGCCCGGTACTCATCATCAGATAGTGTGTGAAACAATTACCTTTTTTCTAAACTTAATTTGACCTTAGCTTAAGAAAATTTGAGTTAAAGAAATTAGATGTTCTTTGTTATATTCTTATTTACTGATTACGTTAAGTAATATTTTCATAGCAAACTGTATCAAATTGTCTTCGATGTCTGCATATTTCAAATTTTGCATAATGAAATTACATGTCTTAGATTGCTCATTGTCTGTAAAGATTGATATTACATTTATGAGTTAGTTTTTCTAGGTCTATATAAGTAGTGTCCTAAATCATTAGTGTTATTCTGGATAAACCTGAGAACAGCTGATAATTAGACACGTGTGTCCATTGTGACCCTCATAGGAATCCTCAAATTAAGCTGTCACTCTTAAAAAAATATGTACATCTCTTCATAAATGTACCATTTGAGAATACTGAGTTGTTTCATGGCCACTACTCCTGTATGATTGACATCCATTCCCTTCCCCCTGATACCACAGTCACATTCTTGCTCACAGCTCGGCCCAAAACAATATATTGAAAACCTATATGTGAATCATGGTCTAGGAATAATTGCACAATATGTGCTCATTTATCACAACGGGGTGGTATCATCACATATTTTTCACAGAGACAAAGCCCATTCCATCTACGTGAATGGTACAAAACATTCCAAACAGAATGAAGATGATCAGTCTATATAATATACCATAAGGATGCAGATAATAATTTAATAATTTCAGGACATAAAAGGAGTTTTAGGTCCCTGTGTCAGAGCTAAGGGTGGGATGGTGGATTGGAAAGATGGGTGACAGCACACTTGGTGTGACAGAACCACTGGCGGATGTCAGCAGGCACCGATCTTCACTACTGCCATCTCCCCTACACTCATGTTTATGCAGCAATCGACTGATTTCTTTTGATTCCCTTCTGAAGCTCTTGATTTGGCGCTGACTGTCTGCAGGCACCCTTTCAACAATCTTCCACAGGTTCAAGGGTTCACTAATCAGGCCTGGGTGGGGCAAGGGTGCGTGTGAGAGAGAGGTGGGTGTACAAGATAAGTGGGGCAGCATCACTTCCCTGAAGAAGAAAAACACTGCGTCTAACAACGCTGCCCGCTCTATGCAATCATTCTTCAACGAAGTCTAAAACTTTTTTGGGGGGAGTGCTACAAAGTTTACCCTTCACTTGGAGTGGCATCACTGGCAGATAGACAGAGGCTTTCGGAGGCCTAATTAACATATTACTTATTCACACAGGCATGATATATAGGTAAAAATATCTTTAAAGGACTTGTTGTAGTGGATCAGTGAAAGTCTTGTCAACTTTCTTCGGTTCTCCTCTATTCAGATTCTGTTTGAGTTACACATTTTGAATCCACCTGTTACAGTCTTTTAAGATATTTAAAAATGATGATAATATGTTTTGAGAGAACAGATTTGCCTCAGGACACAAATTAAACCAGCCTGGTGAAGTAACAACATGCTGTGTGTGTTGCCATCATCTGTTGTGTTCAAAATGCTTTCTGTAAAATGAACAACATTCCCAACTTGGTCAATGTCAATAATTCCATCTGTCACATTTTTGATAAAGACCGTTGGCTTGCTCACTTGTTTAGGAACAATATGTCTGTCAAATAGAGCTGCTGACTGCTCAATATAAAAAATTATGTAATTCATTTTTTTCCAGATAATTGAACTATATGATAGTGTGTGTTTGTTTGTATGTTATATGTACACTACCTATTAGTAGTCTAATTTCAGACAAAATAATATTTTCATAATAATACAAATAATTATTATAATTTACTGTTAATCTTTATGGGAGATTTTGGTAGATGACACGAAGGCCTCAGCACACAGTGAATGTAGTCATGCATTAAATGAGTGATAGTGATATAGTGTTACTCCAAGTATAGTATTGATCCATGGCTCATAGTAGAAAAATTGGTACATTCAAAGGTATATTATGTTGTAAAGTGAGAAGCTTCTGGGGTCAAATGCAGGATCTGCTATTTGGGCGGGTCTAAGCACCCATCCGTCAGAACCCAGAGATCCCTGGTATGATCTACCAGGCCTGTCAAATTCACACAGACAGGGGAACAGGCGTGTGAGTGGAAAGGGAGCAAGACAGTTAGCATGACGAGAGCCATACAGATAAATCACAATTCACTCAGGGAGTAGTCACAGTCAATGACATATTCACTGGCTGCCTCAACAGCTCATTTGATAACGCTCTCGCAGTGCCATTCATTTTTCTGAGGGATGAAAGGCAAGCTAGAAATGTTATCAGCTCACTGAGGCAAGGAGGATAGTAACTCAGAAAAAAAAGAGGGAGGGAGGTGCCTGCTAATTAATTAAGTTTCTTAGGCCTGCCACAGGCAGAGAGGCATCCCGCCTTTTTCCAGGGGGCCTTTCAATTAGACATGCGTTGTAATTAAATGCTGTGTCAGAGGATCGGTAGGGCCTGGCAGATCTATGTCCAGTGCTAAGTCATTTACATTCATCATCCTGATTGATAGCTCACCATACACCAATATTGTTTTTGATTTGTTTTGTTTAGTTTTTTTCCAACTCCCCTGCTGCCTGGGTTAATGGATTCCTGGTCCAATATTTTCCTCTCGTTGTTGCAGTTCTATGCAAATACTGTGGAGACCAGTGTTTGTACATAAAATGCTGCTCTGCTAGACCTACTTCAATAGAAGTATGCACATCTAATGTATCTACTACAGTTCAATTAAGTGTAATAATGAAATCATTAGAATAAGCTTTCTTGTACAGATTGAAATTTGCAGTGATCCGAATATATTCACTAGATCTCTGTGTATTTGAAATAAATCAACAACCACTTGTTGGTCCAGTACCACGTTAATTCTGGCGTATTTCTCATATATTATACTTTTTTTATTAGCAGGCAGGCACCAATTAATTTATATCAAATCTCAGATCAAATATCTATACCATCTTTAATTCACTTCTGTAATTGTATTTATTAAAGCTTGCTTAAACCAAGTTTTAAGGCCACCCACAGTGCAATAGAGGGTAAACAGTGGGAGACAGAGAATGAGAGAGCCTGGCTGTTGGTCATGATGTCTGATAAGGTTGCGGAATGTGGTATGGCACTGGGCCAGCCAGAGAGACTCCTTGTGTATAGCCATGTTTTTGGGACATGGGTTGGCTGTATTGTCTGATATCCTTTCAAGACCCAGAAGGGTGGTGAAAGCATAAGGGTTTGCAATTAAATTGTGTTGAAACCAGTAGTCTGCTTACCGTGTTTGTATTTAGGCAGAATTAGATATGTCTGTTTTTTCTATATATACAAAATGCAATATTTTGTATTGCTTCACATGAATGATCTTTAATAAACATGCTATGTTTGAATGTCATTGTAACCAAAACAGACAATTAAAAGGATCCTACTTGGGGCATTTTAACACATGGGTCTTGTGTAGCTCCATGAGTAAAGCGGGGTGCCTGGCGCCCTGTAATAAACTTCTATGGTATATGCTTACTACTGCAATCATTACTGCAAGTTGCTCTGCATAAGAGCTTTTAAAAAATTTAGTATTTATTATGTTTATATACATATGTATGGGTAGTGGAATACTGACAACTATTGTACTTGATACTACAAAATGTAAGAGTTTAAGAGATTTTATCAAAACAAAACCGATTGAAAGATTTTGGAGTTCTTATCTAGCTACCACAGACAAATGTGTCTTCATATTCTATTATTCCCTGGTATTTTGTCTTCTGATTTTAAGTCTAAATTAAGTGCTTCATTCTTTCTGCTGTGCGACTATTCTGAGATGTCAAAGCTGTCTTTTTTTGTGGTTCATCCAGCAGCCTGGTTTTGTGTTATTTATTTTTCTTTTTTGGAAATGTTTATTTTTGCCAGATGAGGTGATTATTGGTCATATCTTCCCTTTTTCTCTTGTGTAATTTGGCCAAGGTTTTTGGTGGCAGGGTTAACCAGTGCCTTGCACGGAACTGAAATAGACAAAATTAAATGCAAGAATGCTAGCTGACTTGAATGTCTCAATCCTAAGTGCATGTGGATAAGCTTAGAAGAGGTCCATATCATACCAACCCTCAAGTAATTGAACCCTCGCCATCACAGCATCCTCACAGATTGCAGTGCTTGTATTTCTATAATGTGTTAGAGATAGCAGTCTTTACACCCCACATATAGCTTTGCCTTAAAAAAAGCCTCAAGTCAATTTCAATGAAACATGCTCCTAACAGAAAATGTATTTTCAGAGGGCCCTCTCCCCTAATTTCCTTTATTTTCATTCCTTTGTTAAAAGATGCCATGGGAATGCTTTCTGTCATTGCTTTTTACCCTTCCACTGACCAGTCAGCTATCTCACTGGCTGGAGACTCAATGAAATTGCTGTATACTATAATAAACTTGGCCATTTGGACCTGCACACAATGAATGTAATTTCTGCTGTCACGGGGCAATGAATGCTCAGTTTTTTCTCTCCCTTTTGCTTGTTGCCTATGTGTAGAGAGCAATTTACATGAAGACATTAATGTAACTGTCATGTTCTATCCAAGAGCACTGATGCAGAACTGCTAAAAGACAGCCTAGCCACAGTATTGATGCTCATTGCACCAGAGATTGAGCTGCAATACAAAGTTAATGGAATTAAGTAAAGAATTCCCCCATCCACCCAAGCAGAGAAAAAAGAGGACCATTTAAATAAGCATTGGCTTAGAAATAAATGGCAAAAGGAAATATCTAGAAAGACATTTGCAAAAGTAATTTGCATGAGGTGAAGACTCAGCGATAGGGAGAGTGGGAGAGATAGAGATCAGGGAATATTAATGTGTATCGATTTCTCTCAAAGGCATCAGCTGTTTGAAAATTTTGCCTATTCAGGCCTGTCAATGTTACATTTTTAGAAAGTGGACAAATTTTTTTACGCTATCTATTCATCAATTCACCCTCTGGATAATGCTTTTGTAGGTAGGAAAAGCATCTCTGGCAAAGTATTATTCCGAAACTAGTCAAACTGTCCGCTAACTAATACACACTATTCCAAATTGCAACACAGCCATCCTTTTTTTCATACTAGGCTGCGTGACGATAATGTTACAAGTATATTGTGTTCTGATTCTGCAGATTAGCAGAGAAAGGACCAGCCTTTCTTTGCAATAACATCATGCTTTTTTGTGCAATCTGTAGATAAACTGTGTAAAGTGAAACGTTTTGTCCCATATCAGCATACGCTCCAGTAAGAACCATCTAGCCTAGAGGTGGAAACTTGTCAGGGGAAGGACGAAGGGACCCCAGAAAAGCAGCTTGGAGCAGAAGAAAGAAGGAAAAAAACGGTGAAACCAAACCTAACCACCCAGGATGAAGCCACCTCAACTTCCACAGCGTACACAAGTTAAGTATCCTGGGTCAGTGGCGAGTTTTTCCTAGCCACTGAAGTTCATCACTATTGTTGTTTGCTCCCTGGGGTTTAAGGCCGGGTGTTTTGTTTGGTGAAAGCACTTTGTGACAACTGCTGATGTAAAAAGGGCTTTATAAAATAAATTAGATTGATTGATTTGAAGTATTTCTGTTAATATTTTAATAAACGCCCATACTGGACCCAAAACACCTAACCTGCGTTTGTTCCATGTGTCAGACCCTGACATTCATTACATTGCGACAAAGTGGTCCATAATTGTGGTGCTTTAAATGTACAGAAAGTCTTGAAATCCTACAATATTATTGGTGCATTCCTCCCATATAGCAATCATTTGCTATGCAATCCAATGTAGCTGGAGGCAAATAATAAATAATATGCATGTTATAAGTATATACACTACTGTATGTGTGCATAAATACAGACTGGTGGCACATTAAAGGGAAATCCTGAATAAAAGAGTGGAGGAAAATTACAAATGCAGGTGTACTGCATGTTTGTACTGCAGGTGTACTGCATGTTTGTACTGCAGGTGTACTGTGTGTTTGTACTGCAGGTGTACTACAATTAAGCAAATTACATCCTACCATGTTCCATGGCATTTATAAAATGCTGAGCAGGACCAGTTGACCTCGATTTTGCATAATGAAAGAGGATCATTATGAGGTCTCTTCCAGTATCACAATGTCCTCATCCTCAGAGCACGAGGGGGCACTGAATTGTTTGATGAGTATGAAAATGCTCAGTCCAGTCACCAGATCTCAACACAACTGAACACCTATGGGAGATTTTGAACATGTGAGACTGTGCTTTCCTACACCATCATCAAAACGCCACGAGGGATGATCTTTTGGAAAATGTTTTCTCCATCCTTTTTGGAAAGATCCAAAGATCCAGAGACCCTAGCTGCTCTGGCAGCTTGATTTTTCCTTTAGTTTGTCATCCAGCTGTATATATTGCATAGCGCAGAAGTAATCACACCCTAAAATGGTAAAACCACATTCAAAATGAACGTTCTGCTTGGTACTTTACACTGAAACTTTATTATGGTAAGGTGAGATATTAAAAAAATGAAATGAATTAAGTTTCTTGCATAAGTATTTAATTTATTTGATGTGAAAGCTTCCAGGTAATAAAAATTAAAGAAACTGATCTAACAAGGAAACGGTGGAGGCCAATAATAATCTTATTACCGGCCTACATCCGTGAACAGTTAAAATTGTTTTTAAACCCCACTGCTGAAGGACCATTGACCAGGCTGCGACTCTGAAGGAAAATGAAGACCATTATCCAAGTGGTACAGATAAATTCATAAAAATGCAAACATTTGGAAAAGCATCCAGATTACTATCCAACGGTGTGGATATTCTAGTGAGCACAGCTGGATCAATAATCAGGAAGTGGAAGCTACATAACACTACCCACGAAAAAGGCTGACCCTCAGCACTCAGAGAAGAATACTTGTTACGTACGTGCTGGTATGACCATTTGCATTTATACTCTCAGAATATAATGGCAAAATGGTGTATGATGGTGATTTAATTTATAGATTATGCACATATAAACAAAATATTACACATCCAGTCCAAAATGGGAGGTCAAAAAAATTATAATATGTGCAAACTTCCAATACTGCATTTTTAAAGATATTCTGCAAGCCATTGCATCGTTGGGGGCATAGTAGGTGAAAGCAGCTTGACTAAAATCTGATTACGCCATTCTTGAGAGAGTTTTTGATAACTGATGGTTTATATTTGAGGTAAGACAATACAGTACTTTCTGCAGTAAAGCCTTACATACAAACATACAACTAATATCTGGCCCATCTGGAAGTCAGAGAATCCAAGTCCCAGACAACCGAAATGTACTAAAGACAAAGGTTTCACCATTAATAAAAGGCAAAGCTGCATGATTGACAGTATCCAGAGGTTTCAACGCTGACCCAGACCAATTCATAGACATATCATTTGTGATCTATTTCCCAGTGAATAGGGCAGGAAACAAGTTTGACAATGAACAAGTAGCATTTCATAACAATAATGAAAAAGTAAAAATAACAATCTGGATCTTTTCAATTCATTAATCAATCAATTGATCAAATTTATTTATAAAGCCCTTTTTATATCAGCAGTTGTCACAAAGTGCTTTTACAAAACACCCAGCCTGAAACCCCTGAAAACGACCTGATCATGGCTAAATTCAAATTAGTCTTACAGCATATGTACACCTATACATCAATAAGGCTCAGTGTGTCAAAAGAAAGAATTGGGATTTATTTGTCGTTAATAATTGATGAATACCATTTTCATTAATTCATTATAATTTGTGGAGTTAGATCTAAATTGCTTGCCATGATTTCAACTTGGATTTCAGCCAAGCATCAATTAACAAATGTTCGCATGCCAAAAAAGCAAGTGTTATATAAAAGAGTGCAAACAATTTGCTCTGATCAGTGACTTCAGTGTGTTTCTTAGGCCTTCTGGGTGACTCCCACATGACACGCTATTCCCTACAGTACATGGTGAATGAAGTGACATTTGGGATTCAGACCCTATTTCAGTGATGGAGAGAGGCTTAATGTTATTTGTCAGGGACAGGAACGTAGGGAGATTTCCACTGGAGAACCTACCACAGTGAAACTAATGACATCAGCCCAAGCAAAGATTTGGAACCAATTCTCTATCATAGTGACAACACCTCCATTTTACCCAGCTCCCTGCTCTGCAACACAGCCTGCTAAGTGTGGTAGTGTTTCTGTGTGTCTGTGAGGTAGCGTTAGGGGTTAGATTTGGAGTTTGAATATTCTGTAGGGTTAGGTTTTGAGTTTATTTTTGGGGGTTAGAGTTATGGTGGAAAAGGATATTGAAATACAATTCATGTACCCGAAATGTATTGACACGCTAGGCATCTGAGACTGCAAACAAACTAATGTGACCTTAAAAGGCCATGTACTCTTATAATCTTCACCCAGCACATCTGGAAGAGGACAGCCCGGCCCTCAGTATCCAGCTCCTCTCCTCTTTTGTTTTAAGTTCCGACACTACAAACGGGTTGTTCCCAGTCACTGTGCGTTCATTTCTCATTTTCACTTGCACTTTGGGGTTTAGTTTGGTTTCTGTTTAAGCACCTTGTGACAACTGCTGATGTAAAATGGGCTTCATAAAATAAATTGTATTGATTTACTGACGTTCCAAATGTTTGTTGCCCAGACTCAGATTATTCTTTCAATGTGCTGACACTAGTTAACAATTAAACTAATGCTAGAATGCAACTTCATTAAAAATGCATGCAGACTTAATCTAACATAGGTAGATTTTGGGCCTCATTACCTGTCAATAATAATAACCAAATTCAAAAGAGTTGCTGAAAACAGCTGTCAAACAAATACATTGTGGTAATATTTAATAGCATAACACCTCTTGTGTAGTAACTGTAACATCAACCAAGGAAATTCATATTCATCTCTTACTATGTTCAGTCATCATACTAAAATACTTGCTAATTCCTTTCTTGTAAGGTTTGCCTTTGTCTCCAATCAGAGACAGAAGTAACATGAAATGTCTTTATAACGGTTGTATTTGCTTACTGGGATCACTGTATAGCTTTTAATTAATAATTACTTTGTAAGCACAAAATAGGTAATTGGCATCTAATATATGGAATATAAAAGAATATTAGTTTATATACAGTCCTAAAATATATTTATTCATGTGTTGTCCCATTACAATGGTAACAGTATTTTTTCATTAAGGCTGTCAAAAATAACACAAGCATGAGTGATAAAACTTAAAGAACATTGCTCAGTGGAAATATTCCTACCTCAAACATGCATTCCGGGATTTTTGGCCAATGGGCTGATTTGTGGTTGGATGTCATTACAACCACTAGCTTTTCAAAAGTGAATTATTAATATTGACTGAATTTATAGAATGTACACATAAATAACATATTACACATACAACCTAGAATTGGAGGTTGTATGTGTAACTTTTTTTGTCAATAGCAGAAGTCCCAGAGTCTTTACATGTAACTATGGAAACATGAAAATTGTAAAATGACAGTGAACTGTATTCCTGAATTAAATTACAGATTATTTCTTTATACAATTAGATTGGAAGTATTGTTTTGAGAGCACTAGTTAACATATCTGTATTAATGTGGAGTGCAGTCTGTAAGTATTTGGACAGTAACACATAATTTGTTGAAAATAATAATTTATCTGGGGCTGGTTAAACAGTTTTTCCATTTGTGCAGTACTGCTATAGGGGTCCTGAAAGCTTCCCTTTCATCCTGATCTTATAATCCATTTTGCCTGTATTAGTTAAAGGTGTGGCCCAAATTTCCAATACTTGGTTCAGTGTAATGGCTTATGTAATTGCGCTGTAATATTGACTTGACATTAATTGTTACAGAAATGAAATTGTCTCTACAGCCCAATGCCAAAATGTGTAGATTTGAAGAAACCTTGCAGGGGATAAAAATAAATTACCTTTTTCTTTATTAAAATGTTTTGCTGCCAATTTAATTTCAGCCAGGTATGTGTGCATGTTTAAGCCTGTGTGTAAGCCCCTCCACCTGTTGGTTCAGGGTGCTCCTGGGATGTGTGTATACTGCTGGCAGAACTATGCCAGGCGTAACGGCACTATCAATGTTTTAGGAGACATTGCCATGCTTTATTCATCCCTCTTTTACTCGCTGCATTGTCTCTAACGTGCATATGTTATCATTAGAACTGCCCTGAATAAATCATACTGAGAAATAGTCTTCTTACGCAATATGAATTAAACAGAGGCATTTCTAAAACAAAATGCACAGGAGTCAAAATCCTTTCAACACTCCAGTCACGCAGGTTTTGTTATAACAATGAGACAGCCTTCAGAAATAGAGCAATGAATAGAAAATGCATTGTAATTCACCGTCTCAGTTTCTCTTTCTGAGTATCAATATGCTGCGATTTAGAGCACATACTTACAACTGTGCCAAACCATTGCATGTATCACAAGTTGTGTCATCTGCTACAAACTTTTAAAACACCACTGCACAATTTGGAGATAATAGTCTGAATGGAACAACATGTTCTCTGGTTATGTATGCCTTTCTGACTCCATTTAGTCTGTGTAGTGGAGATGGTTGGATGTAGCTGAGTTGCCCAAGACTAAAGCCCTGGAGGACCCAGAGTAGTAGAAACACATATTGCTGCTGTTTGGCAGCCACACACAGTGGGAGTGTGATGGCAGAGTTGTTACAGCTTTGTGAGAATTTCTTGCATTAGCACTGACAGTGGTGGGCCTTTTGAGCCTGTTGGAATGCAGCAGACAGGGAAAAAATGTCAGCAAAATGTCAAATGTTGGTCTCCCGTTGTATGAGCTAAAATAAAAGATCCCAAAAATGTGTACACAAAAGGCTTAGTTCAAACATTTGTTTCCATTCCTGTTATTGTGCATTTCTCCTTTGTCTAGATAATCCATCTACCTGACAGGTGTGGCATGATAATAAGATGATTAAACATAATGATCATAGACCTACAGTATGTACGTTGTACTGGGGACAGTAAAAGGCCACTCTGAAATGTGCAGTTTGGTCACACGTGATTGCAGGAATGTCCACCAGAGTTGATGCCAATGAATTGAATATTCATTCTCTGTCACAGTGCCATTTTAGAGTGTTTGGTATTACCAGGGCTGGCTCTAGGCATTAAGCAACGTAAGTGGCTGCTTAGGGCCCCCAGCCACTAGGGGGCTTCCAACTGCTATGAATTTCTCTGATTTACTGAAGTTTAAGTAAATACAGCATTCCATGACTAGCAACTCATTTTTGAGTCCTCCAGAATAATGACAAATTTTGGCTGTATCACAGGTAAAACATGTGGCTACTGTAAGTGTGACAGTGGCCTATTCTATCTAACTTATTTGGGGGAATAAAAAATAGCCTACTCTGTGCAAACGTTAAGAAATCAAGACGTCGCACTACTACCCTGACAGCGGGAACCCACACACACACACCCCCCCCACCACACACAAACATACACACTTACACATAGACACACACACACCCCCCCCACCACACACAAACATACACACTTACACATAGACACACACACACCCCCCCCCACCACACACAAACATACACACTTACACATAGACACACACACACACCCCCCACCACACACAAACATACACACTTACACATAGACACACACACTTTAATTAAAGCGACGTCGCTGCCTTAACGAGGCGGATGTCACAAGCATTTCCTTTTACCATTCTCTAGAGTCGTTCACTTGCCTTTCTGAAAATGAGCATTGATTGCCAATCTAGTGTCACTTCACTCCCATTACACTTTCCTAATTGTTGCCTCTCAATGCGTAGTACTCCATCTCAAACAGCGACTATCCACTGGAGTAAAACATTGCATGGTCTCAGCTGTACTATCCAAATTGTTGGGGAACAAATAATAAAAATGATGCAAAGGGAAGTGTGGAAGGATTTCTTGCATAGTGGTGGTAGGGGTAAGAAACATAGTTCCAAAGTATTTGGATGTATACAGGACTCATTACTGATTAGCATTAAAGCACTGAGACACCCAATCATTCAACAGCCCTCCCTTTAATCTTTTCAGTGTTTAATAAGTGTCACTGCATCCCATCCTTATTCACGCCTGTTCATGGGCACAGTTACTCTGCCCTGTTAGTGTTAGGACATGCACAGATCCGCTTCCTCGCTTAGCAGCGAGGGTGAATCCAGACACTGTACGCTATGTGCACTCCCCACACCATTAGGGGAACTGCTTTGAAAACATCACATAAATGTAATTTAGGGTTTTATTATAGATTTATTCAAAATTAAGGATAATAAACAAAGCATGCTTTCCTTGGGCGTTCACATAGAGTGCATGTCATTGCGCTTCTGACAGCTCTGACTTCAAAAGGGCCAACTGAAGTCGGTGAATGCAGGGATAAGGAATTGAAGAGCATGATGATTAGGATGGTACTCTGCTTATCTCTGTCTTGTGTATATCTGCCTACGTCTATATGCATAGCAGGCAGCATCAGGATCCCATCACCTAGGCTAATTAACTCAACCTCCTTTAAACAACAAAGTGGCATCTTCTTCAAACAGTTCTGGCATATTGAACTGACTTAAATGTCTTATGCGTATTTATAATGAAAACGGATTTTGAAAGTAACATTTGACATTGTTAATAGCTCCCCATTAGAAACTCCTGGTTATTCTGCCCTTTAGTATGGAAATGGGTTGGCAGTTTAGGGCCGGGTTGGATATAAGGCCTACTGGTAATTCTGTACAAAAGACAGGAAAGTAGTTTGATACATACAGACCTGATATTTGATACATATGGATGTTATCAGATACTATTATTGTTTTGGATCAGATTGTATTGTTTAGATTTTTTTAGTGGATTGTTTGAATTCTGGATGCTGATTGGTTGATAAAAGAAAGTTATTTATAATAATTTCCACACAATAATTATCCCATAATTAACCTAGCAGAATAAAAGTCCACAGTTTCTTGCCATGTATTTGGTTTGTTACAATAGGGGTTGAAGTTTAAATCAATACCCATTATCAGTCTTTGACCCAAGCCTTTATAGAAATACAGCACTTTCTAGCCAGTTGTCAGCTATTAGCAAAATCATGGCATAAACCAAAACAGTGGTTGTCAGTTTGGTAATATGAAAATGAGCCCTCAGAAACTCTGCCATCTTAGAGGCCATATGCATTAAATTTAATAATAAATTTACCTTATGCCAAATACTAACCTTAATCTAACCTTTATCAAACCCTAATTTACTTTACCTCAAGGCAACTCTCATCGTTAGTATTTTTTCTTTTAAAAAATACAGTAGCGTTTTAGATTTTTTAGTAAAAACAATTGCCAATTGCGTACACACTTGCAGAGTTTGGCTCATTTCAAAACTCTACACACAAGCCAAATAAGACACACAAATCACTTGGGGACAAACATCTAATTTCTATGTCAAAATGAAACTCTGCAATCAAAACCTAACAATCCTTTTTTCAAAATGTCATTTTTACAACAGAATGATACACACATGCACCATTTGAATGACCCTTTCAAAGCAGCAACACACTGATGTGCTTTATAGAAAACACTGCCGTCTTTAGTATTGTGTATTCCTTTATATTATTCTCTGTGAAAGATTGCTCCAGTACATCTACACACATTTTACTGAACTCTGTTGTGACAAAAATAAAAAGGCTTTAAAAACATATATACAGCTTATTTGTCTGCCATTGCACATTTTTACAACAAATAAAAACACACAGGATAGTAGAATTACAGTACAGTAATCAATACAAAATGTTACTGCCAAGTCCCAGAAACAAAACAAATTACAGTAGTAATTGTAGTGTAAGGGACTGTAAGGGATGGAGAGGACAGTTCATTCCGCCTTCTGTTACCCTAACTGGCCACTTCATCCACATCACAGGCAATGTCATCCCTGGCTAGGCAATGGGGAACATGTCATCCCTGGCAAGGCAATGAGGAAAATATCACCTTGCATTCTGTAGCCAACCCTTCTGTATCCACCTGTGTCTCCACATTGCTCTGCCATTGCTTGTAGAAGAGGCAGGAGATTCACCAAAGTGGCCCCACGGAAATATGTATTTGTCTATTACCTGGTCCCCGTTTTTGTTATTATCATCCTCATTTTCTTCATTTCTCTCTCTTCCTCTTCCTCCCACTGCCTCCATTTTTGCTTTTTACAAAATGGGAGAGCTTACTTGAGGTTTATTTGTAGTGCTTAGGTTTGGAGTAGTTGGTGTTCAATTTCCGTATAAGTGTTTTTGTGTGTGTGTGTGTGTGTGTGTGTGTGTGTGTGGGAGGGAGGGAGGGTGTTGGCCAATTTCAGGCATATTTTGCCTTTTGAATAGAAGTGTCTTCCCAATGATTGGAAGAGATTTCATTCTTGAACAAAGTGTCTAACGTAAGAAACAGTGTGTAGTGTTTTGCAAAGTGTGTTGCAGAATTGCAAATAAAGGGCAAAGCAGAAAATGTGTTTCTACCTTTGGTGTCTTTGTCTAAGGTTTTGATGCTCTTGTCTAAGCATTCACTTTCAATGTGTAAGCAACTGGCAAAAACTGTGAACCAGCCCTTTGTATGAGAGTGACAGGGCAAAAATCTTGCAAGATCAGTAGTTTATTTAATAGTTGCGTATATGGAGCAATGCTCAAGCTAAGTTACTAAATTCCACTTCACCAAGAAGTAGTACCTGCTTTATACAAGCAAGATGTCAAATCATTGGTCTATACATTCTTTGCTGCACTAACTTTAGTGGCTATAAGTGACAGCCCCATTACATTATCCCAGATTAGAAGATTACCTTACTACAGTCCCACCCCCATTAAGAGTGCCTATCTAGGCTACATTTATTCTACCACATACCCTATTTAGTCGACTGTTTGATTCTTTAGACTGCTCTTGGTCAACAAATATTTTTATTGTGAAATAAAAATAAAAATTCTGAGGCACCTTTCTGACAACAAAAATATTTTTACTGAGGAGTCCGCAAGTCTGGGGCAGGCTTTCACTCTAGGTAGGGATTGTCATGAGATGGTTTTGAGTAGTGATATTGAATGAATTAAATATGTCATTCTCCAGTTTTAAAGGGGCATAATTTAGACATTTACATTGTATTATAAAACAGTCCATAATTTCTGTACAGTAATAATAGAATAATTGTGTTTCTATTATTAAAAAAAGCACAATTTCTGTTAAAATGTTCTGGGGGCTTGCTTTAGGGCTCAGAATTTTTCTGTATTCCTGGGAACTTGTTTCTTGTTGCAGACACTCAATTCTTGTTTTGGTGGCTGACTTTGCATTGGAAATAGCATAGATCTCCACCCAAATAATATTTATTTCCAGGACTAGGTGTAATCTTTGTCTGTGAAACTGCTCCCTAGGGCCATTGCACACTGCTGCAATTGGTGACCATGTTATTTCTTGGCACTCCTCTTACCTCTGTTTGTTAACTCACCTCATGTTGTGTTTTGAAGATCAACCACAGCTAGTGTTTGTCGCTTAGCGTTTTATCAGGTTGAATGTCTATTCACAAGCAGTAGCAATATTTGTACTCTGAGCAAATCAGAAAATAGGAAAATAAATTGGTAGTATGGCAAAAGTGGAAGCTTTCTCTGTGAGAATGACAATACGTTTAGAACCAATCTTGATTAAGAAGATTTCCAAGGCATTGTATATCTCCCTGGAGCACACTACAGTCCATTACTAAGAAATCGAGAAAATGCTGCACAATTGTGAATCTGACTAGGCCATCCACAATAGCTGAGTATCCAGGCAGGATGGGTCCTAGTCAGAGAGGCTACTAAGAGGCCATTTGCAACACTCAAGAAATTACTGTCTTCCACAGCTATGCTGGGAGACCCTGTGCATACAGCAACAATAGCCTGGGTCTTTCACAAAAGTGGCCTTTATGGGAGAGTGGCAAACACTCGTCAAATCTAACTAGTTTCCCAGAAGCTATGGAGACCACACTGAGACCAAGTGGAATGAGATTCTATGGTCTGATGAGATCAAAATTTTACTTTTTGGCATCAACACTATGAGCGGCGCTTAGTTAACACTGCGCATCCTCCCTACCATCATGTCAGCATCATGCCACAGGTCTGGAAAGCTTGTGAAGATTAGAAGCAGAATGGATGCAGCAAAGTATAGAGAAATCCCCCCAAAAATTGTGAAGTCTACAATTAAAGAATATTCATCTTCTAGCAGGACATACAACTAGCCACAGATTGCTTTTTTGAAATTCAAACAAATTGTAGATTCTATTTTTCGCTTTCACATTAGGGACTTAACCATTCTTGATTGATACCAAAAAGAAATTAAATCCATTTTGGTTTCATGTTGTAACACAATAAAAATGTGGACTAGTCCATGGGCATGAATACCTTTGAGAGCCATTGTAACTAGTTCTATAGGTAGCTACCAAATGCTTTTGATGAACACAAAATGTATTCTGAGAAATGAATGGAGACAGACAAATGGGTGAAAGTGAATGCAATGGCCTTCCTGTGTGTATGTGGTATCCTGTGTAGGGGAGTGGAGACGAGCTGTCGGAAATCCAACTCATTGTGTGCCAATCGACGCTCCATGCCTTTTCCAACCTCTCCGCTAAAAACTCTCCTTATTCACACGAAAACCACATTCGCTTCATGCTAGTAATAATTTAAACATAACACATCCCTTTTGTTACTATTTATGTTGGCCTTTGATTTTAAAATACTGAAACACAACCATGCATCCTTGGAATGAAGCCGGTGGGCAATTTTAATGAATGAAATGAAAAGCTTTAATTTCAAATGTCTCTGTTAAACTGCATGCAAATACTTGGCTTGTCATTCAATGTAGTCTATAAATAAAATGTTTATCATTTCCAACAACCTCTACACTGCTTCAAGTTACTGACAGCACTTCCCTCAGTATTCTGCTTTGTGAGTAACGTGACAATGTGTGGTTATCAGGAACATTATACATTCATGGATATTGATAGTGAATAATCAATATATGGCAAATTGCTCATATCTGAAAAAATACTCTACAAACACAATTCAGAGAACTCTAAATTAATGTGATTGGACTGAAAATAAACAGCTAGTAATCTTGCCTGTTTATGTTGAGATACATGTGAGGTGTAAGAAGTAACAAGACAGGTAAGATTACTAGCTAACTACGTTTATATCTAATGAAAACCTTTTTTTTTTTTACAATTCTGCTTTTTGTTCCCAAGAAGCATTGCAAATCATGAGTCAATTTCCCACTGAGATGCAATCCCTGAAAATATTTTTTCCCTGGATGAGTGGAGTGATTAACTCTTTCCACATGAGGAACTTCTTTGCAAAGACTCAGACAAACTTCTTGAAATCAGATACTTCATGATATTCCCGATCATAGCAAAAGTTAGGATATGCACCTTAAACATATCTATGTTCTGACACTGTTTACAACAGATCTTCCGGTTCAATATTTGGGAGTAACAAAGAAATGCATCTTACAACTGCTGGTCAGGGGACTTGGTATTTCTTGTGCATGTGCATTATTTATACTGCACATGCATTACTGGCTGGGAACTGCCCTGTGTGAACACAAAAAAATCCAAACAGGATTCGGGTGAGAGGAGTTATAATTTCCCTCAGCATCTAAGTGCAAAACTAGGGTGTGTCCAAACCATTACACGTAACGTCATGCAAATTCACTCATACTCAGTTGGAAAAGTTCAAGAGGCTTGACTGCTTCAAAAAAAAAATGTGAAGCTATAAATGATTTATTTTGGTTTCGATAGGGTAAATAGTTTTCTATCCCTTGAAACATTAAGAAATATTATTTCATGGGTACATTTGTAATTACTACATCTTTATCTTTAATATAATTTGCACACACTATTATTTCTTGAAGGACATACAATTTAGAATAGGCTTCAAGAGTTTAGTCCACTTGTCATATTCCAACATAACCTACATGTATGCTTATTCTACTGAACTGCTTGAAAAAAACATACAATTGTAAACAAACTGGAGCTCCTGGAGAATGTATTTTGTAAGTCTGCTACTATCATGAGTAAAGTCAGTGCAGCCATAAGCGATGTTGTTTAACCTGAGCAGGGAGGCAGAATAGACATGGAAATATCAATATTGGTCTATAGAAATAAGCTAACTGGCTAGCTATCCTGAAAAAAAATATGAAAGCCTTATAAAGTGTTGGTCAAGGACTGAAATAAGTCCCAGAAAAGTTCTATATGAGCATTAAGTACCATATAATTTGAATTCATATTCAGTTAGGTGATATGCCCAGGGGACGGTTTCCCATAACGTGGCATTCACAACGCACGTAGCCTTAAAGTGGACATTGCTACCACAGACTTACGCCTGTTTCCCAAACCATCACGTACTTTGCTCATTTTTAAGTGCATTGTAACTGGGACATAATAGCTGTTTGTAATGGAATTAGGCCATGTTTGGGGTTGGCATGGAATAGGCAATTAATACGTTTTATAGCTTGTACTTCAATAAAGCTTAATTACTTATCATAAGTATATAATATTGCTGGCGATATATTTTACTACAACTTGGGCATTAAAAGGAAAATGTAAAACTTGTAATGAAATTTAGGGTGGTTGAAACATTTTATTCAACCAATAGGGAAATCGATCATATGACATCAAATAATCAGTTCCTCCGTTAGCTATATAGAAAATCATGTCACATTGCAATCAACACATAATTGGTTAACTGGGAAAATAGAGCATCGATGGAAAAATCCATTCCAGTTGTATGAAGTAAAAATGGAACACAAGAGAAAACAAGCATTCAGAGCTGAATAAATCAATGTACTTCTTGATGAGGTAGTGGCACCAGCACCGATCCAACAAAGACAGTAGCCTAGTAGCCTACAATGCAGGGTTTAATCGTGAATGTTAACACTTTTTCTTAATTATTTCTTATTTTACGTACATTTTTCTTTATCTTCACTTTGCTTTCAATTACATTCACATCCACCCACGCACTAATATAACATGTCTAAATACATTGGTCTAAATTAAAACTGTTTTAATCATTTATCTGTTGTCTTAATATTAACTGTTTGCGATCACTCTGTCGGGAAAGACACTGATAAAAGGATGAGGCACTTATGGGCATCTTATCTTTCTTAGTGCTTTGGGAAATCAGGCCCAGGTCAGCTGCAGTGGATGAAGAGAGTCGGGGTGGGTCAGGACCCCAATCATACATTTAATTGGTAGTATAGTTTAAAGTAGGGCTGTCAACTACTTCATAGTTTGGCTTAGCCAGTGCTCCCAGAGCAGCCTGGCAGTGATCAAGTGTTCTAACTATTCTATACCATCACTGATAATTTTAGGCTTCAGCCTATTGCGTGTTTAATAACGATGTAATGTTTACATAGCACTACATGCGTGTACATTTGGATGAAACTAGGCATAACTGGTTTCACGTGCATCATATGAGATGTTTTTGGTCCCAGTTTGTACAGAAGTACCAAATATCCTCTCCTGGACACAGAGGGGAACTGCTGACAGTTTTTCAGTGTTCTCAAAGTCAAACGCAGAACCCACAATGAAACCTACACATATACTTCTCCAGATTTACACACAGTCATATACACTCACATATACAGTACAAATTCACTTACATGTACCAACCCATACTTCTACACTCTACACGAAAAACACACACAGACACACATAGAAAGGTACACATACATACAGTCAATCACCACAGGTGGTGCTGGTTTGTCTTTGTCTTGAGGCTCTAGTCCAGTCTCAACCAGCAGCAGGTAAAGCTTCTGCAAATTATGGCCTGAAGGCAGCCTTTGCTGCTCAGTGCTTAATGCTGTTTGAAGCACACTGACTGGAATTCATATATTCCCAGTATCACTCATTGAGTCAGTTTTTTTCCATTAACCCATTGATGTTACCTGCATTCCACAGGCATTTACATGAAACATTGATTCTCCCTGACACTTTC
This sequence comes from Esox niger, assembly GCA_016801105.1. Classification (NCBI taxonomy): domain Eukaryota; kingdom Metazoa; phylum Chordata; class Actinopteri; order Esociformes; family Esocidae; genus Esox; species Esox niger. Next base: position 41,568 of record JACXGJ010000981.1, on the reverse strand, counting down.
CATATGTTAGAATTGGAGATTTGCACTGCATTGTCTCCATACTGAATGAGCACCACTTCTAATGTTATTCTTGGTTTTCATCTCTGAACTGTCCTTTGTTCACATCTCTAGCTATGTTTATGGAAATATAGTAATGTTTGAATTTATTAATTCTGGGTACAAAATCAGCACATTCCATGAGTGCTTTTTAGCTGTCATGATATTTAAAAATGTTTTCAACATGAAAAATATCCTGTGTCAAATGTTGGGTATGTCATTTTCTTCTTCCTAATATTTCTCTCATCATGAAATGTATCTCAAGTATGTATTTTGTATTTTATATAAAAATGTAAGTAACTTGTACATGGGCAATATTATGTTTCAGAACAATTTGCTTGTGTTTCAGTCATCAATGTGGTAGTTAACATCATTATTATAATAGTGAGTATACATTCGGAAAGGAAATATAAGGCTTGAATACATATATTCAATGAATGCATTACTAGCCTTCTCTTTTTGCTATACCAATTCACTACATGGGTGTCAGTGTGTTTTTGTGTGTGTTTATGTAATATATGGCTGGGTCTGTGTGTGTGCTTGTGTGTGCATCTAGGGGAGTTGGGGGTCGAATGGGGTAGGCTGATAATGCAGAGCTGATTTCTCCCTCTAAGTGTGCAGGATCTGCTTGGCATGCTCTGCGTCTCCCCTCTCGCTGCTATAGGCTCTACTGGCTATAGCTTGTGGCGCTCCCGGTGGAGTAGGCTCTTTCCACTAACAAAATGCAAAATACAAAATTAATAAAAACACCCTTTGAAACTGACAAATATGCCTCAGGCAAACTATCGGCCCGCTGGCTGCTTAAAATTTAATCAGTATTTTTATTTATTTATTTATTTTCCACGGCCATGCTCATTTTTTTAATAACATGTTGCAGAGCCCTATCTGTGTACAAAGTTTCCCTCTGTCAAGAATTACATGGTTAATGGGTCCTGTCAGTTCATGGACTCTCTATTTCCCTGGGGGCTGCTAGCTTACAAAATAAGCTCATTTGTTTTAAATCTTAACCTCAGTCTTTGTTCTTTTCTATGACCTGTTTGGTCTTTGGTCCTGTACTTGAATTCCTGTCTATACAGGACCATGTGAAAAGAAGACAGTTCTAATGCTATTCTCAGATATTCCTAAAATGAATACAGCAGCCTTTTAAGAATTACCTTACATTATGTTTTAGCGTGAATTCTAGATGAACATGAGTGACTAAAGTGCTGGATTGTTGACAGTGGAAAGTAAACAGACTGTAGCTCAATACCCAGATCTCTACCATACTGCTGTAATATTAATGCTCTCATTCATAATTAAATTATATTAACATGGCTTGCAGTGCGAGCCATGACAGTCAAACCCACATCTGGGTGTCAATCACTACCAGAACACTGTCCAAAAGACAGGATTAGTGCAGAAACACAACAAATCAGCAAATGTTTGAAACATTTTTACTTGTCCCACAATTCAGCAATGTTAATGGATATACAGTAACAAATGATTGTGTTTTAACATTTCCATGTCCAGTAACCACTCATTTTCTTGTCGCCTTCATATTTGTCACACTGAACAACTTCACACTGAAAATCTTCAAATTGTTTGCGCACAGATTTTGAGTGCAAAGGATCATTTAATTTTTTTAATGAAAGAAGTTATCCCACACCAACTGTGTGGAAAAGTGAAATACATTTCTCAATCAGCCCCTTTAATAAAATGCAATTGATTCAATGGATTCAATTAGAGCAGAAACACCCAGGCTTGATTACTGTCAGCTCTGTTCAGTCTAAACATGACTTACCATTGACGTGAAGTATCGTTACAAGCAGCACACTATGCTGCATTCAAAATAATTTCTGGAAGTGATTACAAAGGTTGCTGAGATATAACAGCCTGGAAAGGGTTACAAAGCCAGTTCTAAGACTCATGTGACTCCAGCGAACAACAGTGAGAGACATCTCCAAATGGAGAAAACATGAAACAGTAGTGAATCTTCCCAGGAGTGGCCGACATACCAAAATTCCATCAAGGCCACAGTAACGACTAATCCATGAAGTTACAAAAACACCCAGAGTGACATCTAAGGAACTTCAGGCATCTCTAGCCTCAGCTAAGGTCAGCATTCCTGATTGGACAACAAGAAATAGACTGGGCAAAGCGCTAACCACTAAAAACTAAGAGAAACATTGGTGCTTATCTAACATTTGCTAAAAAGCACTTGAATGACACCCTAGCCATGTTGGATAATGAATGATCTACATACTGTATGTATAGATGTCTGGTGTGAAGGAAACACAAAATATCTCAGTAAGAACATCATCCCAACAGTCAAAGGAAGTGGAGGTAGTGGGATGTGCATTACTACCTCAGGGCCTGGAAGTAATGCCATAATTTAAGGAATCATGAATTCTGCTCTCTACCTGAAAACTCTGAAGGAAAATTTGGGGGCATTGTTCTGTGATCAGAAGCTGAAGCGTAATGGGTCATGCAGTAGAAATATGATCCTAAACACAAAAATAAATCCTCCTCTGAAAGAATCAAAATAAAGGATTTTGGAGCAGCCTAGTCACTGCCCTCCCATCTGATGTCGATCCTGCCGTAGATTGACGCACCAACTAATGGCTAACGGTACAGAAACACAAAAAAAAAAAAAAAAAAACTGAATAATTTTGTGGCAGCGGCCAAGCACAGGGCCCCGACCCACCATGGGCCTTGGTGCAACTGCAGCCCCTGCACCCCCGATAGTTACTCAAAAACCCTCCAATGTCACTGAATTACAGAAATTCAGCAAAGAATGGTGGGCGAAGAACACTACACATTGATGTGAAAGACTGATCTCCAAATATCGGAAGTGTTTGGTTGAAGCTGTTGCTGCTAAGTGTGGTGCAAGCTGTTATTTGGGTCAGGGGGCAATAACTTTTCACACAAGGAAAAAAAATTTTCAGCTCATAAGTTTGTTTCTACTAAGGTTCTCTTAATCTCATTTTGTATGAAGATCTGACACCATTCAGTGTGACAAATATGCAATAATAGAGGAAATCAGGAAGGGGGCAAATACGTTTCAATTCTATTGTACAAAAGTACAAAAGTTTCTGGTCTATTTCAGTATTTACAATACAATTATAGCATGAACACATTTCAATTTCTCTTTTTAAGTAAGGTATTTTTTTTAAAATAAAGTGAAACCTTTTGAAAACAAACAATATGAAATGTATCAATTTCCTCTTTTGTATAGTACTTAACAAGTCAATTCACTCAATCTCTACACATACAGTGGGGAGAACAAGTATTTGATACACTGCTGATTTTGCAGGTTTTCTTATTTACAAAGCATGTAGAGGTCTGTATTTTTTATCATAAGTACACTTCAACAAGAGATGGAATCTAAGACAAAAATCCCGAAAATCACATTGTATGATTTTTAAATAATCAGAAAAGCTGAACTTAATATTTGGTACAGAAACCTTTGTTTGCAATTACAGAGATCATACATTTCCTGTAGTTCTTGACCAGGTTTGCACACACTGCAGCAGAGATTTTGGCCCACTCCTCCATACAGACTTTCTCCAGATCCTTCAGGTTTCGGGGGTGTCGCTGGGCAATAGACTTTCAGCTCCCTCCAAAGATTTTCTATTGGATTCAGGTCTGGAGACTGGCTAGGCCACTCCAGAACCTGTGGGGGATTTTTCTATGAAGTGCATAAATTACTTTATACTTATGAAAATATTAATGTGCAATGTATAATCCGGTTGTTTTATTATAAACATATTAATGTGGAATCCACACTCACAGTAAATGACTTCTGGGATAGGATAAATTACACATACAGACAATTTCCATGTTCATCATAATATATGTGTCTTATGCTGAGAGATAGTCATGAGCAGGCAATTACCTTGAGCCCAGAGAGGGGCATTTCTAAAGTTTACTGCCTTTGTATCCACTGTTGGGGTGTCCAGTGTGTGTCCAACGAGATGACCTGAGCGTGGCCCATGAGCTTAACGTAACACTTATTTTGTTGACCATGATGAACATGACCCAAGTATGAAACATAAGGAGGATGTGATTTACTGTCACAAATTATGAGCATTCAGGGAGGTAGAACATAAGAAACGCACCCCACTCAGGGCGGTTGCCAACCAGACATAGTCAGATAGCGTAATGTGTGAAAGTTCTGTATAAAAGCCACGGTCCGGACTCAGAACATTGGGGGTGTATCTGCAGAAGGACCTGGCTTTAATGTCTGTCATTACTGTATGATTTTCATTAAAGTCTATTGGATTCACAAAGTCCTGAGTTGAAGTGCATTTGTTTTTAGTAAAGAGCGGTTGATTTTCCATGACAAACCTTGAAATGCTTCTTACAGGACCACTCCTTAATTGCCCTGGCTGTGTGTTTCGCTTCGTTGTCATGCTGGAACTCGACCCATCTTCATTGCTCTTACTGAGAGTAGGAGGTTGTTGGCAAAGATCTCGCATTACATGGCCCCATCCATCCTCCACTCAATACGGTGCAGTCGTCCTGTCCCCTTTGCAGAAAAGCATCCCCAAAGAATGATGTTTCCACCTCCATGCTTCATTGTTGGGATGGTGTTCTTTGGGATGTACTCATCCTTCTTCTTCCTCCAAACACGGCGAGTGGAGTTTAGACCAAATGGCTCTATTTTTGTCTCATCAGACCACATGATCTTCTCCCATTGCGCTTCTGGATCATCCGAATGATCATTGGCAAACTTCAGATGGGCCTGGTCATGCGCTGGCTTGAGCAGGGGACCTTGCGTGCCCCGCAGGATTTTAATCCATGACGGAGTAGTGTGTTACTAATGGTTTTATTTGAGACTGTGGTCCCAGCTCTATTCAGGTCATTGACCATGTCCTGCCATGTAGTTCTGGGCTGATCCCTCGCATTTCTCATGATCATTGATGCCCCACGAGTTGAGATCTTGCATGGAGCCCCAGACCGAGGGAGATTGACCATCATCTTGAACCTCTTCCATTTTCTAATAATTGCACCAACAGATGTTGCCTTCTTACCAAGCTGCTTGCCTATTTTCTGTAGCCCATCCCAGCCTTGTGCAGGTCTACAATTTTATCCCTGATGTCATTACACAGCTCTCTGGTCTTGGCCATTGTGGAGAGGTTGGAGTCTGTTTGATTGAGTGTGGACAGGTGTCTTTTATACAGGTAACAGAGTTCAAACAGATGCAGTTGATAGAGTTCATGAGTGGAGAACAGGAGGGCTTCTTAAAGAAGAACAAACAGGTCTGTGAGAGCCGGAATTCTTACTGGTTGGTAGGTGATCAAATACTTATGTCATGCAATAAAAAGCTAATTAATTATTTAAAAATCATACAATTTGATTTTCTGGATTTTTTGGATTCCGTCTCTCACAGTTGAAGTGTACCTATGGTAAAAATTACAGACCTCTACAAGTAGAAAATCCTGCAAAATCAGAAGTGTATCAAATACTTGTTCTCCCCACTGTAAATGCAATTCTCTTTGACATATATTCAGAATGGCAAATTTTTCTCCTCTTTGTAAAAAGCTTCCAGTTTTGTGGTACTTTATCTTAATTCACAGTAACTTTCTTAGTTATTAATTGAAATGATGAAAGCCGATGCTTTCAGAGGAAGTGTAGTCCAAGACAAGGCATACTTGAAGTTCTGAGGCATAAATATTAACGTTCAATATATTATGCATATTATTCTTTAAATACCCCCCAAAAATTGATTTTTAGTGACTAAATCTTAATTTTGCATATGCTTTTAAGTAATATACATTAAATAATAATTGCCATTAAATTGATGGCAGAGGCAACTTTGGGTGCTGTCAGTCAAATTGGTTAAAATCCCCTCTGACATTTCTGTCTCTCATCCCTGCTGCATGGACATCATTGTTCATTCAGAATCAGCAGTTATTCTCTGGCACTTTAACTCTAGAGCACAGTCAGTGCCTCTTACAGAGGTGATCCAAAGTGATGTAGTCTATATTACAACCAAAAGTAAAGCACAATTTTAAAACCAGCGCAATATTCAGGTAAAAAGGGTATGGAGGTAATGTAGCCGCTCCAGATTGACTGACTGATTCGAGGCGGTGTCAGAAGATATTTCAATGCACAAGACATGCATCCACTAGTACCTGGAGAGCAAGCTTTGGTATGCCACGTTTCAATATGCCACCTCTGATCTCCCTGACCCCTCTCTCTTTTCAAAATGTGTTTTCAGTAGATCCAACAAACATACAATATATGAAGTTTACTAAAAGAGCAGTCTAATGCTCCCTCATCTCAATAACAAGTTCAACCGCAGTAAAAAGGTCAGACGTTCTTACATTTTTTTGGGGATCGTTAAATTTGTGTGTATACAAAACTTCTGTGAGAGGTGAGATTGATAATCGATGATCATCTACAACGTAATGAGGAAATGGATAAAGAATTGTCCCTTCCCCCACCTGAGAATTGCATTTCTTGCAAGGCAGCCTAACAAGCAATGGTAATCTTATTTGAAAACTTTTTAGGTCATGTGAAAATGTTTAGCTAATATAACTGGAATGGGAGAAATTAAAGGTTATCATAAGTGAATATTGAGCATACAGACTGGTGACTGGTGAGCAAAATCCCTGCTTTGGAATTATTGTAAGGTATTTGTGAATAAGAACAATGACCCGGTTGAGTGTGGATGGACAGCCTACTAAAAGTGGAAGCATATAGGCATGTGGTATTTCCATTAGCAGACCTCCAAATTGAATTAATGCAGGAGATTGAGAAGGAGAAGTAAATAATATGATAGATTGCATTAATTTTGTCTGAAGGCAAGAATGCATTTGTTGTTTCTTTTTGCAGGGAACTACAACGCTTTCAGAACTAAGTCAATAGTAGTGGGTCAGGCTGCAAAATATAATGTCCTTCTGTCTGTTTTTGGGTGATTCTTGGAACAGATGCAGCCAACAGGAGCCTGGTATGGTTCCAAAAACAAGAAACCAGGCAAGCCTTGTTCCGCAATAGGAAGTGTTGCCCTCTCGAGATTCGAACCCTGGTCACGCACATGGAAGGCTGTGTTGTTAACCATAACAATACAGAGCAGTACATTTCATAGGTGTCAGTATAGCCTCTTGTGTCTACACCATTTTGACAACGTATTAGCCAGTAATAGGCTTTACCAGTATTTACTAACTTACTGGAAGGGTCAAGAAAAATAGCAAGTCTACCAAAGCTATCTAATTTTCCCTTTTTTTTTTCTTTCATAGCAGAACAACATACTTTTTTCTTTCATTCGTGAATGACATTTATACAATAACTATTAATTGAGGTGACGATAACTAACTTTTTCATCAAGTGAAAAGACGAAAGAATCGTAGAATGTACCAGAAACAGTCGCATTTATGTATAACTACGTTTTATTGGGGCCCACAATTTTTTTTCTTTTGTTGCTCTCAGTAGATTCAAACGTACAGTCCCCTCCAAATGTGTTGAAACGGAAAGGCAAAATTCCTTTGTTTTTGTTGTTCACTGCAGACATTTGAGTTTAAGATCAAATGATGAGTATAAGACAAGAGATCAGAATTTCATCTTTCATTTCCTGGTATTCACATCAAGATGTGTTAAACAACTCAGGACATAGCACCCTTTGTTTGAACCCACCCATTGAACCCAGATAACTTGGAGTAACATCAGGGGGCCGCAGTTATCAGGGAGCCGCCAATAAACTTGTTTCCAGCATAGATTTGGTCGGTTCCAATACTAACTTTTCAACAAATTTAAGGTGAAACATGATAAAAAAGCTTTAAATATATCAATATTTTTTTTTTTACAGTTTTTTATAAAAAGAGGGGGTGGGGGCCGCCAGTTGCCCCTTCCTGGTTTACGGGGTCCGACCGTTGCAAAACTCAAATAGAGATCCGGCTGTTAATTTCAATGCCAGTGGTCCAGTTAATTGTAATGTTAGGAAATCCCTACGATCTCATTGGTGCAGCACTCCTCTTTAGCAAGCAGTTGCAATGCAATCTCAGCCCTGGCCATTGGGCCCAACGCCCCGAGCTGTAAGCTGACAGAAAAAAAGGTAATGGAAAGGCTTGTTTTAAAGAATATCATTTTTTTTAAAGTAAAATACACATACATTCACCACATACATTTTTCATATATTTTTTTATAACAACTACATTTAATGTGGGACTCTGTCCAAAGTGTCCAGCTACTTGATGTACTTGATGTAACAAATAAATACTTTTCAGAGTAGGTGATGGAGTATTACGACAGTATGATTCAGTTTGGATGAGAACTCAGGCTGTGGTTTTGTGACTTCTTTATGCTTCTCAACCAATCCAACAGTCTCCTGCTCGAGGTTAACACATCGGGTGTCAAAATAATCTGGTGCATCTCAAGCATTCTGAGAAGAGAGAAGCACTTATTGACTAGAGCAGTTTTATAATCAAACAGTATAAAACATGGCTTTGTGGTCCTAAGGGAGGAGTAGCACAATGACAGGCACACAGAATGATAAATGATAGCCAGGAGGTACCACAGCACACCAATGCTCATGTTTCCTGTGTTTGCCAAAGCCTCAGTTTGCCCATTGAGGCTCAAAGCCTTTCAAACAGCCTGTTAATCCACAGTAACATCTAATGGGAGGGGAACAAATTGGGCTGCCACTTCAGACCCCTCCTGTAGCTTATCCATGAGTCTTTAGGGACAATTCACACCAGATCTACATCTATATAAGATGTTTTTTGGTGGTAGAACATCTATATGTGACTGGTAAACAAACCAGTAAGAGCAATGGTGATTTCTATTAAACCTAAGTAGTCAGTTTGCGGAGAGAAATAAGTTGTGGATTTGAATGACAGAGGTATGATAGGAATTGTACAAATTTATTATACACAAATAAACCAGAAATGACATTAATCTCAAATGGTAGGTTTAGAAAAAGTATTTGTTATTAAAAGCCCTAGACTGCCTCTAACAAGATTGACATTAATTTTACAAATTTTCCGGACCTTAACCCTTAAATTAAAATGCTTTCCAAGATTAGCCACTGGTTGTAACACTGGCCCTATTAAGCCATAAACAGGTCTCCGAAAATTGGGTGCTATATTACGGTTCAGCCCATACGTGCCATGTCATCAAAACTCCTCTATATTGACAGGCAATATGTAATATTCTTACTGCACTACTTGCATGAATATAAGTAAAAATGACCAGTAGTCTGCAGGTAATGTTTTAATGTAATGTTTCAAATAATATTTTTCAAAATAGGGTCGCACTTTGCCAGACTGGAAATAACAAGGTTCTTCCTAGGTTCTTTTCAGGAAACAACATAGAAACAAAGAGTAATCAATTGGGAAACAACATGGTAAAAAAAACATTAATAGTAACCATGTTTCTGTGGAAATTAACTGTTAACTGCAAGGAAAGTTGTTGGGAAAATGCTTTGTAACAGAGATGGCAACACTAGGTAAGGGCAGACTAGTTACTTATTCATCATTTGTTTGTTTATGCTGAAATAACAAGGAAACGTTAAGGAAAGTTTCACGAAACAATATGGATTGAAAACCATGTAAGTATTTGTCATTTTCCCATCAACAGTGGATTTGTTGCACTCCTGTATTTCATTACCTTTCTGACCTTACTGTTACTTCAGCACATCTCATTTGTTAAATTACTCTGTATTTACACTATTACAACACTTTGTTTTACAGCAAAGCTTTTGTATACTTAACATGCAATGCAGAATTAGCCTTCTCAATTTTCCAACGAGGCGCAGTCGGGGTGGGGAGGGTTTACAGTTTGGTGGGCTGGGGATCTCATCGCTGCTTTTTGCAGATGATGTGGTCCCGATGGAGCTTGAGATTGGCCGGAGAATCGGAGAAGTGGGGGCGGTATTGCATTCGCTTTACCGCACCGTTGTGACGAAAAGAGAGCTGAGCCGGAAGGGAAAGCTCTCAATATACCGGTCAATGTTCGTTCCTACCCTCACCTATGGTCATGAAGGCTGGGTCATGACCGAAAGAACTAGATCGTGGGTACAAGCGGCTGAAATTAGTTTTCTCAGTAGGGTGGCTGGCGTCTCCCTTAGAGATAGGGTGAAAAGCTCAGTCATCCGTGAGGAACTCGGAGTAGAGCCGCTGCTCCTTTGCATTGAAAGGAGCCAGTTGAGGTGGTTCAGGCATCTGGTAAGAATGCCTCCAGGACGTCTCCCTAGGGAGGTGTTCCAGGCACATCCAGCTGGGAGGAGACCTCGGGGTAGGCCCAGGACTAGGTGGAGGGATTACATTTTGACACTGGCCTGGGAACGCCTTGGGATCCCCCAGTCAGAGCTGGCAAATGTAGCTCCGGAAAGGGAAGTTTGGGGTCCACTGCTGGAGCTGCTGCCCCCGCGACCCGACAATGGATAAGCGGATGAAGATGATAAGGATGACTTGTCAAACGTATTCAACATTTTATCGCATGTGTATTTTGAGTGTACAAACAGGCTCATTGGATTTTCATTAATATCTCAAACGTTCATATTGTTGCCGCTAGTCTATGCTTCCTGTTTTGTTTTCCCTTTTCTATTGCCCGTAAAATTGCCCGTAAAAGACATTCTGTGAAAAATTGTGGGATTGTTGACGTGCTGTACACTGTTTGCTGTTACATACATGGCTACCTGCCAAATTTTTTCAAACTTACTCTATATAAGTGGTTAAATTCTATTTTAGGAGTTTATCAATGCAATGTTTTTATCTATTGACTCTTCACCCAATTTTTCTACACTGTGAATCTATTTGGACATAAACTAGGCCCCTGAACACCCGAAGGCAAGTGCCATTACAATGTCTTATCATTGTAGTTACTGTAGCTACAACACGGCGGAGAACTACCATCAACAGGTATAGATAGCAGAGATAGTAGCTCAGCTTCAGACGCGAATGTGAGGCAACTATTATGTTAGGGTAGAATCTGAAAAAAATGCATCTGTGCCACCAGAAAGAAACAATAGTTGTTAGTCCCCCGGCACAGCTCCTGCAGCCGGGCAAGAACTTTCTCTTGGTCACTGGCAAGAAATGCTGTCAACCAGTTAAACCTGTGTTGCTGCTAAAGCCGACAGAGATTTTCAACAGGTTTTCCCCACTGGAGTCAGAATCGAGGCCCGAGCTGTCTTCAGAGGGGAATGATCGGCAAGCATTTTCTACCTGGGGCCAGGAAAAACGTAGGTAATCTGCGATTCCATTGCAGGCAGTATTAGACTAAAGAATCTGCCGGCGATCATATTCTGTTCATGGGGGGGGGGGGGCAGAGCCACCGATGTAGCCTCAAATCTGGCATTGGTGCTAGCAAAGTCTAAAACTGGCAAGTATAGAGAGTACAGAGATATTGTAATTCACGTTGGCACCAAAGACATTAGGCAGGAACAGTCAGAGTTTACAAAGCAGAACATAGCATCAGCTTGTAAACTACCTAGAAAAATTTGTCAGCATCAAGTAATAGTCTCTGGACCCCTCCCGGGTAGAGGTAGCGACGAACTCTAGATTTCTGCAACTCAAGCGCTGGCTGAAAAAGGAGTTCTGCCGGTCGCAGGAGGTAGAGTTTGTTGATAACTGGCTCTCTTTTTGCTCTTCAGCCTGATCTGCTGAAGAGTAACAAAATCCATCCTAGCTGGCGTGGTACTCTTCTTTTATCTAGGTACATTGACAGGAGTCTCACTCCTATAGCCTCACCATGGGAATGGCTGCAGAATGTTAGCCAGCCTGCTATCATAGTGAAGTTTGTCAATAGCATAGCGGGAGTAGTTAGTATAGTTTTGACAATTGTGACTGTGACTCAATAATTACTGCTAACAATAACAACCTTATTAAGATACAGCCATCCTCCACATTGTTCACAATTAAAAACGACTCTATTGCCTGGCATCTCAAAATGGGACTCCTTAATCTTAGATCCCTTGCACCAAAGGCAGTTGCGGTAAATTAATTAATCACTGATCATTAACTACATTTTGGCTTGTGTAAAACATAGCTTAAGCCTGATGAATTTTCTGCCGTAAATGTAGCCTATCCTCCTGGCTACAATAGTGATCATATCCCCCGTGCATCCCGAAAAGGAGGGGGTATTGCTAATATTTTTGACAGTAAATATACATTGACTCTTAAACACATCGCTAATAAAGCGCTTTGAATAGCTACTATTTACAGCCCCCCAGGCCATACACAATGTTCCTCAATGAGTTCCCAGAATTCCAAGAATCGTTGCAGATATTCGGTATTCGTATATAAAAGTCCAATGACCCTCTTCAAAAAGCCTTTGAAGCCATAATTGACTTGGGTTTTGTCCAACATGTATCAGGTCCAACGCACTGCCACACTCATACCCTAGATTTTGTCCTGTCATGAGAAATAGATATTATACATCTAATAATTCCCCCCCAAAATCCTGGAATATCGGATCACTGTCTTATTACATTTTCCGTTAAAACAAAAAACCCACTTTCTCCACAAACAATGACTTTCAAAAGCCATACTATAAATTCTTGGACTACAAATAGATTTCTTGATATTCTTGGACTACAAATAGATTTCTTGATATTCTTCCAAGCTTGCTCATCGATGACAGAGTAAATAAATCCACAAACGATTTAATCGAGGATCTAACTCAACAAACAAAATTCTTTAGATACAGTTGCACCACTAAAAACAAAGGAAATATGCAACAAGAAACATACTTCATGGTACACAGACAATATAAGAGCACTCAAGCAAGCCTCCAGAATATTTTTGTGAAAGTGGCACTCCACCAAGTGGGAAGTATTCAGACTAGCCGGGATAGTGACACTATTGATCACTCCCGTCTCTTAGAGAGACTGGAAACCCATATTGGGCAATGTGGACATGTTCTAGCCTGGTTTAAATCATATTTATCTGAAAGATATCAGTTCGTATATATGGACTGCATATCCTCTGACAAATCAAAGGTATGTTTTGGTGTTCCTCAAGGCTCGGTTTTGGGCCCATAATTGTTCTCACTATACAGGCCCCTCAAAAAGTATTTGAACGGCAAGGGCAAATTCCTTTGTTTTTGTTGTTCACTGAATACATTTGCATTTAAAATCAAAAGATGAACATGAGAATTTCAGCTTTCATTTCCTGGTATGCACATCTAGATCTGTTAAACAACTCAGGACATACCACCCTTTGTTTGAACCCAACCATTTTTCAAGTATAAATACTGCATTTCATGTTAAACAGCATAAACCAACATGAAGACCAGCAAGCTGTCTATGGGAGAAAAGCAAGCCATTGTCAAGCTGAGAAACTTAGGAAAATCGACCAGAGCCATTGGACAAACATTGGGCATATCAAGCACAACAATGCTTGAAAAAGAAAGAAACTACTGGTGTACATAGCAACAGACGTCGAACAGGTCGGCTTAGGAAAACAACAGTAGTTGATGAAAGAAAATTTGTGAGAAAACCCCCAAAGAATCAGTGAGTGACAACACAAACGACCTCTACAGTGTAGGGTTGAAAGTATCACAATCCACAGTTCGAAAAAGACTCAGAGAGCAGAAATATAGAGGCCTCATTAGCAGTAAGAATCGGAAGGCCAGATTAAAATTGGCAAAGTTCAGAGATGAGCCGCAAATGTTTTGGAACTCAATCTTATGGACTGATGAGACCAAGAAAAATCTCTACCAAAGTGATGGAAAGACCAAAGTGTGGAGAAAGAAAGGGACTGCTTATGATTTGAAGCATGCAAGCATACATCTGTGAAGCATGGTCATGGCTTGGGCGTGCATGGCTGCTTCTGGAACAGGCTCATTAATATTTATTGATGATGTAACTGATGATGGTAGCATCAATGAATTCAGAAGTGTACAGAAACGTTTTGTCTGCCAATTTACGGAGAAATGCATTGAAACCAATCGAGAGGAAGTTAATCATGCAGCAGGACAATGACCCAAAACACACTGCCAACAAAACAAAGGACCTCATCAGGGGAAAAAAGTGGAAGGATTTAGACTGGCCAAGTCAATCATCTGACCTTAACCCAATAGAGCATGCATTTCACCTTCTTAAGAGGAGACTGAAGGGAGAAACACCCCGAAACAAACAAGAACTGAAAGAAGCTGTGGTAAAAGCCTGGAATAGCATCACAAATTAAGAATGCAACAGTTTGGTGATGTCGATGGGTCGCATGCTTGAGGCAGTTACTGCAAGCAAGGGTTATGCCACCAAATAATAAATGTTATTTATTTTAAGATTATTTTTTCCATTATTTTGCTCACCTAAAAATGCTGTGGTCTAATACAAATGGTCATATGTCCTAAGTTGTTTAACACATCTTGATGTGAATACCAGGAAATTAAAGCTGAAATTCTGAACTATTGTCTCATACTAATTTTTTTATCTTAAACCCAAATGTCTTCAGTGGAATTTGTCTTGCTGTTCCAACACTTTTGGAGAAGACTGTATATGCTGCCTCTAGGTGATGAAATCCAAAAACACTATGTCAGTTTTCACTTTTATGCTGATGACAAAGATATATATTTTGATGAAGCATGGAGAATTCACAAAATTTGCTACTTTGGAAACATGCGTTTTAGATATTAGGAAGTGGATGACAGAACTACTTCCTTTAAAAAAATAAAATAAATAAAATGCTCATTTTAGGACAGAAGAAAACAAAGAACTTTGTTAGCAGATCTCACGAACCATGACGGCTCAACGGTCGTATCCCAAAAAACTAAGAAACCTTGGCATTACCCTCGATTCTGACCACACCTTTGATGAACATATAAAATATAGCGCTTATTTGAATTATATATATATATATATATATATATATATATATATAATAATGATATATTATAATATAATATATATTGCTTATTTGCATCTTTGAAACTTTCTAACAAAAACAGATGCAGAAAAACGAATCCATGCATTTGTTACTTCTAGGTTAGATTACTGCCATGGTCTTCTTTACGGTTACCCTGACAAATCAATAAATAAACTTAAATTAGTGCCTCACACAGCCGCTAGAATCCTAACTAGAACTAAAAACTTTGAACATACATCTCCAGTACTAGCCTCTTTACATTCGTCTGCCTGCTAGGGTTAGGGCTGATTTTTAGGTTTTATTGTTAACCTATAAATCAATACATGGACTTGCTCCTACTTTCCTTGCTGAAATGATCCAGCCATACATACCTACACGTGACATTAAATCGCAAGATGCAGGACTTCTAATTGTACTTAGAATTTCTAATCAAACAGCCGGAGGCAGGGCCTTCTCTCATAGGGCTTCACTACTGTGGAATGATTTGCCAATTAAGGTCAGAAATGTCTACTTGGCCCTCAATTCAGGGTGGTTGCGGTTGGTGGGTGTCCCCTTGGTTGATGCTTGGCAATGTGGGTGGATTGATTTCCTGCCTGTTGAGCCCTGTCCGGGGCCTCCTTCGTACAGTGTCACTGTGTCTCAGCCCCAAGTTCTTACGCTGCTATATTATTGTGCAGGGGGGAGTATGGTCTGTTCTCCTTCTCCACTATAAATCCTTATAGATGTAAATAGTCCCTGTACCCTGCCTTGTTTTAAGGTCTTGGACCACATCTCCGGAGTATCTGGCTATGAAAGACTCGTTGCTGTCCCTGTCCAAAGTCCTCCTGGTTGTGTTTCAGAACAAGATGATAGCTGATGATTTCTGCTGCCCCTCTGCTGACAATCCCCGGATTTTGCCTGTCCTATTCCATCTGGTGATGCTTCCAATCTGGACTAGGTTTAAATAGACTCTGGACACAGCCCACATGCATTTATTTATTATTACAATTTGCACTCTAAATACGTACACCCGGCACAGCCAGAAAAGGACTGTTCACCCCTCTTAGCCTGGTTCCTCTCAAGGTTTCTTCCTAAATTTCAGCCTTCTTAGGGAGTTTTTCTAGCCACTGAAATTCAACACTATTGTTGTTTGCTCTTTGGGGTTTAAGGCCGGGTGTTATGTAAAAGCAATTTTGTAAAACAAAATTGATTGACTGATTGATTGATTGATTAAAAGCCTAAAACGACTTATTTCACAGCTACCTGTTTGTGGAACAGAAGTTGAATTTAACAGCATTTGTTTAAGTTCCGGTTTATTTTCTGGTTGGTAGGATATCTTATATCTTGCTAGTTAGTAGCACCTCATTTGTAACCATTCGTACCACTGAGTTTGCTAAAAAACTATTGCTGTGCAGTTTCTTTATTTGGCCTATATTGTTGATGAAAGACTTCAAGTATTTAACTAGCAATGTGCAATTGCAAAAATGATTCATGAATGTTTTTTAGTTTGTTTATTTCTTCCATTATTAATCTGTATTCTTTTCAAGTGTAATGACTCATGTAGCTAGCTAACCATCTAACTTCAGCCATCCAATTCTATGAGGCACATATTCTGTTTATAGGACTAAATCATCTCAGGATCCAAATTGTAATGCATACGTTTAACTGTTAAATATGCTTTCTTTCAGCTTACCCACCACCGATTTTCATAGAAATGTACGCAGGTTTTGTGAGATTTAAAACTTCAGCGACAAACCATACTATTTTTTTTACATATCCAGCATGTACAGACTAACTATGCATGCCTCAAAAATAAGAACACTGAATTGAAATAGCATTCATGAGAGGGTTGCTAGGGTTGCTGTCAAAAAATTGCAAATCTGCACAGCAAATTTGAAGGCTTATGGAAGTACTTTTTCTGAATAGAAGAATCTAAAATCAAGAAAACCCAAATCACTGCCTACCACAAAAATAACTTTATCTCAACAGTCAAGCATGGTGGTGGGAATGTCAAGATCTGGTGCTGCTTTTCCTTCTCTGGTCCTGGTCGAATGCACATCATTAAGGGATCCTTAAATTCTTAGGTATACCAGGAGATTCTTTAAAAGAATATCAGGCCATAATTTAAGGATCTAAAGCTGGGCTGAAAATAAGCCTTCTAACAAGACTGCAACCAAAAGCATTCAAGCAAATCTTCCAAAGAATGGCCCAGAAGAAAAAAGATTTATGTTTTGTTATTGGCCAAGGAAAAGTCCTGGCCTTAATCCAATCAAGACACTATGGCAAGACCTGAAGCAGGCGGCACATGCCAGACACCACTCAAGCCTCACTCAATTGTCTGAGTTCTGAAAGGAATAGTGGGCAAAAATATGTCCAAGACTGATTAGTGGCTATAGGAGTATACGTTATCACTGCTAATGGAGATGCCACAAGCTATTGAGTGAACTGGTTCACATATTTTTCTACTCATCAAATCTGAGTTTCTGTTATATAAACCACTTTTGTTAAATAAACTACAAAAATATAAAAACGTTTTCTTTATGCCCTATGTGAGTTTCTTCATATCAAATGGGTGTATAGATAATGATTTAAATAAGGACTCTTTCAAGAAATATGAGCATCCCTGTAGGATTCACATACTTTTAAGCAGCACTGTATACAGTACAAACATTATTTGAAAATGTCCCAGACAGTATGTAAGCCATGCTTGTGCAGGGGCCATGATCATAATTGTATTGTTGACAGGGACCATGCTCATTTTGTCTTAATTTACTACAGATATAGGCATTTGCTTTCACTTTATGAATTAACATGTATTTCCCCCTGGAAAAACATTGAAAACTGACATGAGACTGTGAGATCTTGTTGGTCTTTAAGGGGTGGACGGCTTTGATGTGAGCAATTTATTATGGTAATTATACAAACAGGATAAAAACAATGGAAAATATGTGCTGCCTGTGTGTTTATACTCCCTCTGTTTACATCAGAGGCAGCTCCTTGAGCCACATGCACAGAGCTAATTCTCAGTATGTTTCTTGATGCAAATCATAACAACAACAAACAACAATAAAAGCCTGACATCAAGGAGAGAAATCATTATAGATAGTTTAAAAAAAATCCTAAAACATTCTCAATAAATGCATAGTGTCGCTATTCTCGCTTCCTTCACTGGCTTCCTGCTGGATTTAATTGATAGGGATGTTGAGCGCATTGCTGCAGGACAATACTTGCATTATGATGTGAACACTGTCCCCATGGATAATAGATCTGGTTGTTTGCATATTGGTACTGTATTTGTGTATTAATTTGCTCTGTGGCTCATCCAATAAATTGGCTCTCATGTCATAATCTCCTCCACAGGGTGTACGTTGTTGGTTGACTTTTCTGTGACTTAGATCAGATCTTTCGGAAGTCTGTCTTTCTGTCCTATACACTGTATACATGTTTCATTTGAAAGGTCTGAGATAACAAGCTATTTTTCTCTCTGGCATTTGTTCAATTCTTGTTCAGTTAAAGAATACAAAACCTCTGATGTAAAGTCAGAACAACGGTTATTAATATTTTACTTGAAACATGGCTATTTTTGTCCAATTTTAATGGAAAGAATAGTATGTTTCCACCTTTCATTCAGTGGGTTAGCTAGCATACGTCTTTTTTGCCTAATGCATTAGCAGCACATTCATTTTTGAATAATGAGCATTTAATTATTGACAGCTGATTAATTTTTAACAAAGGTGCCACGATTTTACTTGGTTGGCCTCATATGGGAAGTATTAGGAAAGACTTGCCGTGTACATGACCCAGATCCCCCTGTCCTGCTTTCCCTAAATCCTGACCCAGCTCAGTCAGCTCTCCTCTCAGCTTCCAGAGTGCCTGCACCAAACCAGGGTCAGTGTACAGGTGCACTAGGGAATTTTTATTTAAGATTGTGTGAAATTCTATCATAAAGTTTACTTATGAAACCAAAAGTCACAACCAATGACTAGTCTGAATATAATCTGTTTTTGTTAGACGCCTCTTCATGTACAGTAACATATTCTGTCACGCAAAATGAACAAAATTTACTGATGGGAATTTGGGCCAAGTGAAGATGAAGGTTCTAGACAGATCCTATACAGATTTGTTTTGTCATGTGTGCTGTATTTAGTTCAATACAAAATGACAAATCACTGGTATCCTTGGCTTCCTGGAGTTACTATAGGCAACCATTTGCCAGGTTGAGACAACCTAAAGAGGGCAGAAAATTATATATATTTTTTTATATCATTTTGCCTTCTCTGCCCTCAGTCATCTCCCCTCTACCAACAAGAGTTGTGGGAAAAAAAATGTACCTCTGTTTAGTTTGTTCTATTTGAAAAGGATTATCACGACAATGTATTGTAAAACAAAATAGTCAAACTGTAAACAATTTTAAAGCTCCATTGTTTTGTCTTTTAAAATGCGCTATGTTTGAATTGAGCTGTCGTGACCCTAATGATGATAGCTGGCCCACCTTCCTCAGCACCCTGTGGGACAGCACGTCCATCCCTGCTCACTGCAAATGTGTTTAAAATACCAGTGTTTTACAGTGGAGCTGTGTGTGTAAATCAGGGCTTGGCCAGGCCTCCGCTCAGGGCCTGTCCTCACTGTTCCAACTGTTCCAGCTGGGCCCTTTATATCTTCCTCCCTAGACCCTGTAGTGGAATTGACCCACAACAGCTGACATCTTAATTAAATCTTTAGGACCCTGGTAAACCTTTTATTGGATAGGAGAAATATAGGTTTGTTCTGAAGCAAGGAAGGTCATCAACCTCTCTTTGCTGCACCCTGCATTGCTACGCACAAAATATTATATTTTTGCGGTCTGTTTTTGCACTCAGTATTAGCGTCATTCTTTGTGCTCTGGGTCCAAACCCCTATTAGTTCTGCCACCCACTCCACCTAGGTCTGAGAGACCCCTGCGATGCCTATGACAGCTGAAAAATGTCATTACAGGCCATAATGAAGAATGAAATCAGTTACACCATCACAGCCACGAAGGCTGAACATTTAATTACCACAACTGAAGGTCAGCTTAAATCTTTTTTAAATTGTTTTTGATGCATGTGCACTATAGTTGATTGTAAATGAAATAATTGGAATGATTTTGCATGAAACATATTCATTTATGAAAGAAAAGGCTCCACTTCCAAAAACCGAAAATGATTTATAATGTATAATAAACTCATGTGTTTAATGTACGGTTGATGTGTCACCAACAAGCAGAAGGACAAAAGAAACTGATAAGCCATTCAGATTAAAATGAGGTATGTTGAAAATGCTGTTTTATTATCCAATGCCATACCTTCACACAATGTACAATTAGTGCTCATACATCACAATGCTTCCGAGCAAGACAGAGAACAAGTGTTGCTCCAATTTGCTTTTCACATGTGTTTCTCCTTTGATAAAACAGCAGGAATCAAAGCTGGAGGAAGATGAAAATAGAGAGAAAAAAGTCATGCAAATGACTTTTGTTATTGCTCTGTGATTTTATTTGAATTGTAAGTGATCATTCTGCCTTTTAGTTACAGCTGTCAGCCCTCATTAATGTGCATTATAAATTGCATCAAAGTGCATAAGGCTGCGTGTGATTAATTTATACAGCAGCACTTCATATAGCAGGGAGACATGCAGGTGCGTCAAGCAGCCTCTGAGCTGTTATAAGCCTAATGGCTAAGGCCGGGTGGCACTCTGGCTCCTTAGTACTCCATATGCTGCATGTCAGAGCTTTGGCATGTGACAGTCACACTATCCATATCTCCCCAGACCTGCCTGAGGAGAATTATACAGTCGTATATATCCACTAACATGCTGACCGATGTAATTCACAAAATCCTTTTCCTTCCCCAATGAGAATCAGTCATGGCCTTATTAACGTCAATGAGTGATTACCATTTTAACCACATGTCATTTCCAATCAACATCTGTAGCCAAGGAAAAGTTGGTGTATTATGCTGATTTGGGTCTGTTTACTTGTTTATTTTTCATCCTCTCCTCTGTCTCCCATCTATTAGCACTTGGACACACTGGCAGTTTTTAAATGACAAGTTGATTTCTTAATTTGATTTGAAACAGGTAAGAAAAAGTTGTCTTTTAATTGGCTCTGTACAGCACTAATGGTGTAATTACTGCATGATTGGTGACTGGCTGGGGTTGTGTTTGTGTACAAGGGAGGAGGGTATACACATTAGCCTATTTGGATGCTCATTATCAATCATTATACCTTACTTTCCTGAGATCCTCAGCCTGTACTGAAGCATGGCTGTATCTTACCTTAGCATTATGCCACATGGGTGTGAACATGCATCATGCACTCCTACTTTCCTAAATCATTTCTTAAAGATTAAATGAATGTAAAACACCTGTTTTGGCCTGAATGAGTAATGTGCTCTTTACATGTGCATAATCTTCGAGTACAATCACTATAATACTTCAATTAGACATTACATTCCAAGTTTAATCCCAGTGGTTTTGATGACATTGAGCTCAATTTGGCCCATGCATGATAAATTGGGGACAGTTTTTTGGCTTGACTGTGCCACTTTTACAACCAGAGGCCATCAGTTGTAAACTGCATTGTAATTTTGTTACATCTTGGTGTTGAGTATGTTAGTACAACAATACAGACATTTCAATATGGTTACTAATGTATGTTCTCTGAAAGGAGCCAGTGAAGAGCCTTTTCCCTTGAACACCATCTATTAGCAGACAATGCTGTGGTCCTTTTGATAATATTTCAAAATAAATGATATGAACTTTCTTTTCATTTGAAAATATAACAAAAAGTGTCAATGGTTATTTGTCTTTCCCACTAGCGGGTCTGGTACATCCAGATCATCTCAATATCAAATCGTATTTAATAAATGAAGTCTGTGTTCTAGATTGGTTGTCTGAAAGTGATGGACTTGGAGATCCCTGTGATGTCCTCTTAGTAAAGCCTGTCTCTTTTATCCTATCTCTTATTCAGCTTTCCAAGCCCAATCACCTCCACAAAGGCCTCTCACAAAGCAGGAAGGATTCAAACGAGCGTGTCAGAAAGCATCTTAGAAAAGGCCTCCTCTGTTTACCAGTGTTCAGCATCTAATGTCTGGGTTAGTTTGGGCTCTGGTCCAGCCCTGGTTAAAACAGAGAGGCATTGTTTCTTCCAATTTAGCTAAAACAGAATAGTAGCAGCCCCCTTCTACATCTCTGTGCATCCAAACCATTCTTGTTATATTAAAGGAAAACCTGTGAATGTGCTCTCAGAAGTCTAAAGAGTAAGATGTTTTCGGCAAACACTAAGCTGCTAATGATTTTAATGAGAGCCCCTTCTAGATTCATCTTTTTTTCATACAGTACATCACACACTAAAACAAAATCAATGAGCAACATTAATTAGAGGCCTTTTAGACGCCTTCTGCTGTATTTTTCTTCTTTTTTCCCCCTCAGCCTTGCCAGATTAGCAGCACTGTGCTGTATTTAAACCAAGGTATTTGACATTTAGATGTAAGAGAAGCTGAGGAAAACAGACCAAACAGAGGGACAGTTTGTGGCAGGTCTTTGTCACACCGGAGAGAAGAAAGTGAGTCGCTGTGAGATGCTACTTTGAAGCCCCGGATATTTGTAATGAAAAATTTAAGCTACACGAGAGAAGAGGGGGAGGGGGTTAGGGGGGCAAGCACAGCCATTCATTTGGCTCTGCATACATTAGGCCTTGTAATTCAAAGGTTTAGCTATGTGTTTTCGTAATTTTGGCTCTAATAAATATCTTAGAGAATTGCTTTGATATTCTAAGATTGTCTGTGTGGCGGGTGGGCATCCATAAAGAGAGAAGGGGGGATAATCAGCAGCCTCCTGGCTCTAATGAGAAGGTCATTGCTCTCTAATTATCACAGGCAGCTCAGCCTCAGCCCTTCAAAGGGCCACAGGAACGCAACAGCACACAGACAATACTGTCTCTCCCTGACACACATACATGTGTTTTTCAATTCTTATGGGGACCAGAAAACTAGATTTCAATGTTTGCTAATCCTAATCCTAACCATTACCCTAACCCTGAACTTAACCTTACCAGTTTTGTACGCTACTCATTTATGTGCTGCAAGCTCCCTGCTCGATATAATGCAGGTGTCAAGCATTTGCGTTTTGCATTGAAGAGTGACAAAAATCACAGTGTTCTGTGCAAATGAATCTCAAATCCTGATACATCACGGGACATAAGTGATATCCTTTCAAGTTTTTCTTTTTATAGCAATAAAAGGAACCAGGCAAGCCTAATTCCACTGGCCTGCAATTAGAAGGGATGAATGTTGTTGCCCTGGCTGGATTCGATCTGCAGTTTCCTGTGTGGCAGACTGGGTCTTTAAAACAATGCTATTTAAACGAGTGTGGTGGCACGTGACTTGTGTATAGAGATGTGATATCTGTTTGCTTCTGCATTCTCAAACCAATGAGTCAAACTCAAAATTAAAAGTCTTATTTATCAAAAAACATAGCGTCATTTCTTAACTATTAAATTATTGTGACATGGTACACAACATCTAGGCAGTAAGCATTAAGAAATATAAAACGCAAAAGTATACATAACAATGTAACAATGAAACTAGTTCCCTACATTAGCTAACATTCAAACCAACAACAAATATAACAGGGTTGCTAGTCTATATTCAGTCCATTAAATTAGAAAGAGATTACTTTAGATGGCTAGCTAAAAGCTATACATTAATGAAAACAATGACTCCAATCACTTCATGGTCGGTATGTTTCTTTAGAAAACAATGACAATTGAGTAGCTAACCACTACTTTATGTGAACTATGCTACGTAAATCGAAATCAATCGAAAACTATAACAATATGATCGTTGTCGGTGCAGTTTGTCTATCGTACTATAACAATAAACAGTTTTACTTTAGGCTTACTACTGTACAATGTAGCTACTGAAACTTGTAGCCAGCAAAGTATTAGTATAGCTATACAGTACCTATAATGAAAACAATGACTCAGATCACTCCAAGGTTAATTTCTTTAGCAAACAATGGCCGTTGTACAGCCAACCACTAAGCTATGTGAATCGAAATCGAGAGCAATATGTTGCTTGTCGGTGCAGTTTGTCCATCGCAATGGAACCGTAAACAGTTTTACTTATTGCTTGCTATAATGTCGCTACTGAAGCTCGTAGCCAGCGGTGTAGAATTAGGGGGAACGGGGGGGGTCATAACCCCCCCAATAAACAATACAAACCTACGCTGTTGTTTTAGTCTATCCTGGTGAAGATCGAACACCAGTTGTCTATGTGGCAGTCTATGTTTCTAACCGCTACTCTATTTTTCAATGTGTAGTCGGTCAGGCACTCAATCACTCACTAAGAGACATTCTCTCTTCTCTCCACTTAATGCGGTCCGGCAAAAAGTTTCAGAACAGAACCAACTGGGCTAGAAGCTAATACAAGCTGTATCACCACTCAAGTACTAACAAGAAAGGGCTGTCCTTCAAACAATAGAGACTGAGTGAAGCCACATAGAAGCCAAAAATCGCATTGAAAAAGATACAGAGTTCAATGGCTGGAAGTGGAGTGATGTTCAACCGATAAATCACTCCCAAAGTCAAACTTCTGACTTTGGGATTCTTACCTAATGGGCTCCATTCACCTTAGCTCAGAAATCTAGAGATAAGAGATAACCTTTACTAATCGAGCACTCTGGTCTTTATCAGATCAAAGGCTCTAACCAATTGGCCACCCAGCTGACCCAAATTTACTGACAACAGACAGCTTCCTTATGATGTTTTAGACATAAGATTTCCAGCAGTCAGTCCAAATCCCTTATTGTAAGCTACTGTATATTGTAACTCTGGGTCAACTAAAGGCTCAGTGCAGCAGCAGACTCCATGCTGTTTACTGCTTCATTAAAATGTGTTCACTATGATTAAAAATATATATAACAGTAGCTAGCTAGCTCAGTTTTTGAATAGGGCATTGCAATTAGTGTTGCGCTAGCTATTCGGTTAGCTACTCTTTCTTTTCATATTAAGTAACTGTCTCAGGCTTAGCTAGCAATTTAAGTTTACATAATCAAAAATATACTATAAAATCCTTAACTGGATGTAAAAACTTGCGATGGAGACTGCTTCAAAATGTTACTTCAAAGATTTGCCTTGATTTATTCATTAACATTATATGGGTGAAACTTTTGTGGCTTTTGTTACTATGTAAAATGCTAAAAGTATTGAGTTGGCAAAGGATGGCACACATGATAACATTTCTTATGTGTACAGTGCAGCCACTTGATGACTGAGAAATTAGAATTGATTTACTTGATTGTCTCAAGAAATCTCATATTGAATTTTCAAGTGCTCAATATGTAGAAAATGTCTAGCAAAGAGGTAAAAAAGTTTTTATGTCAATGTCCTTTTCACATCATACTTACTTTAACTGCAATTAAGTAGATACAGTAGATATACATTTAGACAAGAGCTCATTAATCATTGATACTGTATCATTATATTTTTTGTTATCCAAAAATGGCCTTAATTAGCGTGGGATGGTGTTTTTAACCCAATACATACAGTGCATCTCTAAATTATTCATGCCTTTAGACATTTTGCGTTATATCATGAAATTAAAATGGATTCAACTAAGAGTTTTTGCCACTGTTCAACGCCAATAAATCTAATAATAAAAAGCTCTACAAATTGTTCAAAATGAATTACAAATAAAATTAAAAATAATTAATTGGTTAAGTATTCACTCTGTTTAGTTAATATTTGGTAGACACCATTGGCAACAATTACTGCCATTTGTCTATTTAGGTGTCCTTCAGCTTTGCAGATCTGGAAGCAAATTTCATATATACCTATTTGCAAAATTGATCAAGCTCCTTCCTGTACGTTGGATAGGGTCCTTTGGTGAACAGCAATTCTCAACTCTTTCCACATATTTTAAATTGGATTGAGGTTGGGGCTTTGACTGGACACCTTAAGTACATTCACAGACTTGTACTAAGGCCAACCCAGTGTTGTCTTGGCAGTGTGCTTTGGGTCATTATCATTCTGTAAGATAAATCTTCACCCCAGTCTGAGGTCTGGATTGCTTGGGATCAGGTTGTCTTCAAAGACGTCGTTGTATTTTGCTCTGTGCATCCTTCCTTCAATCTTGACCAGTCTCCCAGTCCTTGCAGCTGAGAAGCATCCCCATAGCATGCTTCCACCATTATGTTTCATGGTAGGGATGGTAGTCTCAGAGTCTCTGACATAATTGATGAGAGTGATTTTGCCACACTCCCACTGCAGCCATTTTTATGAAGCAACTGAAGCATGGTTGTAGCACGCAAAGTGTTTCCTAGCTCAGCTGTCAAAGATTGCAACTCTTTTTGAATTACCATATATGGTCTTGTTTGCCACCTTGACTAGTACCCTTCTTGCCTGGATACCCAGTTTTTTGCTACAGCTTTTTCTAATCCGATTCACAGTTGTGCCATTTTATCTACATTTCGTAATGTACTTTACTGTGCTCCAGGGGATATTCACTGCCTTGGAAAGGGTTTTATATTCTACACCTGATTGGTGATTATGAAGAACCTCATTCTGAATCTCCTTTGAATGTTCCTTCATCATCATGATGTAGATTTTGTAAGGAAGTGTACTAACTTACTGTGGACCCACTTTGCTGTTTTAGAATACTTAAAAAGCTGTAACGTCCAAACGAATCAATTGGCATTCATTCTGCTGATCTCCCTGGAGATCCATGGGTCACTTTCAGTGTCAATTGCAGGATCTTATTGGAGCAAACTATTTTTGGAGTTTTGTTGTTTTTCTATATGAGCCAATCAGGAGAGAAAGAGAAAGAAGACATACTCAATCTATTCATGTTGCATTTATTTCAAAATAATTATAAAATTGGAGATGAGTCTCAGGCCTTTGTGTAATGACGCAGAGAAACAAATTATCATTAATTTATAAGGAGAAAACAGAATTGAGAAATAGCGTGCATGTTTAATTATTAATGACATTTTTCAACAGTCTTAATTTATACAATCCTGTGATTTTTAGAAGTAGAAGGAAATTGTTTGTGCGGCTGTTTTGGCTGATTTGTCAGAAAGATAGAAGTAACAGAGCCTCTTACACAAAGCCATAGCACAATAAAAAAGCGGGAAATTAGTTCCATATAGATGGGCTCTTAGCCTCCCAAAGACTCCAAAGTAAATTATTGTCTTTAAATTAATCTAATTAAGAAGGATACTGTGCCTCTAAAAATGTAGGCATTAGGCCAGCAGTACATTTCTCAATGACCATAGAAATCGTGCAACATAGATTGCTACCTTCTGTAACATGAATCTGAATTGACAGGTTTAGATAAAGGGAAATATGTCAATAGACAGGTGGTCGTAAATATTAGTACATTCAGTGTTTTAAGATCTAAAGTGATATGTGTCTGTAACATGTTTGCTCCTTTGCCCTCATTTACAACATGTGACATGTATAGGAAATATTGTTATCAATTACACAAGAGAATATGATCAATTTTCTGACCACTTCAAAACAGAGCCATTAGCAACTGTGATGGCAGGAAGATGGGTTAAGGGAGGTCAGGCACACCAAGCAGCATATCCCTGGCTTCTTGTGACTGGAGTGTCGCAAGCATGGCCCCCTCCCTTGGGCCAGGCCTGGATGTATGCATTCCGACAAGCTGCCTCTCTCTCTTCCCTCCCCATGTCCCCACGAGCCTATTATCATGAGGTCCTGTGAATATTGTGCATTCTGGGAAGTGGCACATAAAAGAATGATCAGGCAAAGCTTTCAGACAGAAGTCATCTGTGAAGACTGGCTCTTTGTTGAACAAAATGGAAATGTAGTGGGAAGGGTGCACCTGTTGAAAGCCCTTGTGGAGACACTAGCGCTTGCATATCGCATTATGTGCCTTATTATTTATATGGGGCTGTCAGCTAATATTGCATGGGGGTCTCACCAGAGCACTTTCTGCCAACCTTAAAGTCACAGCAAGGAGCACCCATAGTTCCTCAGACGACAGACGCCTTCTCATGGGGGAGTGCTCAGAAGAGTTAATTCTCTACTCCTATCGACTTAATGCATCTTTGTTATGTGGCATACCCATTCTTTTTTGATCACACTTCACTGACTTATTCGCTTTTTGCCTTGCTTGATATCCCGGCCGTATTCTGTTTTATTAAACATTTTGAGAACATAATGCAGTTTGTTGTTATATCTGTAGTAGGAGAGATTAGATTAATTGAGCCAAATGATTAGTTGAGACACCTCTTGTTTCTAGAAAATTATACACAAAGTCACAAGGCAAGTATTTAGAAAGAGGTTCAGTGGTCTGGTCATCTCATGGGATTTTTGAAAGAAACAAATCACATGGAAATTAGTTATATGCTTTAAGATATTCCACATTTCTAATGAATTAACTTTATATTGGGAATTGTGATAGTTTTTCTTAATGTATGTTTCATATCCATTTTGAATGTTTATATTGTTGTAATACAGGACTCACTTGTAAAAGGGACATTGTTCAAATTTTTTTGTATACATATAGGTAAATAAGCTCTGTCAGATTGGATGCCAAGAGTTAGTGAACTGTTATTTTCAGGTATCTCCACAGATGCTCAATCAGGTTTAGGTCCAGGCTTTAATTGGGCCACTCAAAAACATTCACATAGTTGTGCCTCACTGTATTTTGCTTTGTTCATCATCCTGACCAGTCACCCAGTCTATGACCCTGAGAAGCGTCCCCACAGCATGATGCTCCTACCACCATGATTGACCACGTGATGAGCAGTACATTGTTTTCACCAGATGTAGCAGTTGGCATTCAGGCATAATAATTAGAATTTGTTCTCATCAGACCAGTGAATCTTCTTCCTCATGTTCTGAGTCTTTCGGACGGTATGTCATTGGCCATTTAATCCGGAGTGGCTTCCATCTAGCCTCTCTAACATTAAGACCTGGGGCCGAATTCACAAAAGATCTTAAGGCTAAAAGTAGCTCCTAACGTGATGATTTAGGAGCAACTCTTAAAAAAAGGAGTGCGTTAGTCCTAAAAATAGTACTCTTAAATTTTGTCTTCGTAATCAGGTCAACATTATAGAAAGATTTAATGATATATGAGCTTTTAAAAAGATATCACATTAATCGCATGATTATTATGATCATCATTGTCATTGAGGCAGTCACTTCACCAAACAGAAACGACCCAATAACACTGGAGATCAAGGTTGTGACAACTCTCTGCTACTTGGCCACAGGGAAAACGCAGCTATGCAGCACAGACGAATTACGAAGATGTCAGTCACCTGTCAGTAGAATATAACATCAAACAATAAATGACCTATCCAGACAGCCTGGATAGGTTAATTGCAAAAATGCACAAATTATTGCACCATCAAAAGATGAATGCACATTTCTTTACGTGCTGACAGACATATAAGGGGCTGACAATTAGCTGAAAATATATTGACTAGTCAGTATTTCATTCTTGATTTCATGTTTTATCAGTGACAGCTAGCCTACATTTTTATTTGAATATCTTTATTTTAATATAGCAACATGACACATCCTTCTACAATATTGCTAAGATGAATTCACTGACAGAGACCTCTCCCCTATCAGCCAATCACTGTGGGCATAGTAAGTTGTCATGTTCGTGGAACACGACATCATCCTTAGCGACAGAGTAAACCCCGCCATTTCTTTTAGCTTAAGAATCTCCCAATTCCTTAGTAAAAGTTGATCTTAGCAGCAGGTTTTTAGAGGAAACACATATGAATAGTCAGTGCGGCTTAGGAGTCCTCCTAGTGATACGATAAAATGTTTTGTGAATACGGGTTGGTTGGTAGAGTTCTGCAATGATGGTTGTTTTTATAACTGGTTTTCCCATCTATACATAGAAACTCTGAAACACTGTTAGAGGGGTAATTGGGTTCTGGGACAGGCCACAGACCAAAGCCATTCTTGTCGGTTACTTAGCTATGCCAAGTGGATGACTAGACAGTGTCTTTCATAACAATTCTAATTATTAAAATTTATAAAAAGATAATTTAAAAAAGCGTTTAACTTTCAAACAAAACACTAACTCATTCACCCCAGGCAACAAGGCGACCAGAAGGTTACTGCATTTAAATTCCTGATACAACCAAGGGCCCAGAACATGGATTGTCAGCCACCCGCTTGGCTGTCATGTTGACCAGGTGCTGTTTGCTATTGGCAAGACTGGTCAGAGATTGTTAGTGAAAGTTGTCAGTGCCTTTGTAAAGTGACCCATTTGTCCGCTCTTGGCAGGAATTGCATGAGTTCAGACGACATTGCATGAGTTCCATTGACGTCAGAACTGGTAAATTATGTTCGCTTTTATTTGAGCTTGTAGTTATCCTTCACTGATTTCTTCAATTGAGTGACTCGCGCAATTGTTTCAATGTTTTATTGAAAAACGATACCAGACAGCCACGCGCCCAACTCTTCACCGCTCAACTCTTCGCTGGTCAACAGTGTGCGAAAGTAGCTTCTAAGTAATTTTTGCGTGCCTGATTACTAAATTACTGGAGGATATCGAGTTTATAATGCAATTATTATTTTACAATCTCTATTCCAATCGGAATAGTGACTTTTCAGTTTGATTAGTCCCTACTTGAATTTTCACTGGTCCGGTGCAATCGTTAATGTCGAGACCTGTAATTCGTTTTCAACAAATCTTTTTAGTGACACGAGACTCACAAGTCCTTTTTCTATTGACTCGTTCAACTGTATCGTTCATTCAAACGTTTGACAGTGGATTACTACAACATGATTTCGTGCTTCATAACCAGTCCTCCAGCCCAGTTCTCCGATCAACATTTATGTGCATTCGCAGAGAAAAATACATCAAGGCAGGATCATCATAAACACATGTTTATAACTGATAATTGAACGCAGACTAATAATTAATTTAGTTTGTTGATTATTGATGGCATATATGAAATTACTGATGGCAAATATGTAAACAAGCACGGAGCTGCTGCCTTTGCCTAAGTAAAAAGAATCGTGAACGACTGACTCGGTCAGTTTAATCGTTCAATTGAACGGTTGTTTAGTTAATTTAAACGACTGGCAGAGGATTTCTACCCAACCACGGCATAGATTGTTAGTTTTACATTCGCATAGAAAAAGAGACCAAGACAATTGCATAACAAAGACATTTGTGTAACATATTTGTACACATGTAGATCTGAAATAATTAATGTGGTAGTTGATTTTTGACTGTAATGAGAAATACAGTTAAAATCACACACTGAGCCTTTGCTCAGTGAAAAGACTTGTGGCAGTTTTATTGTTCAATCGAACGTGCATTTGAACGTCTGCCAGCATTCAAACTGTTTCGTTCATTTGAACCCCTACGGCTGGCTTCCAGCTCAGTAGCCTACGCTCTAACAGCTGTTAGTTTAACGTTCTCAAAGAAAAGTTGATCTAGAAAGTAGCATCATCAATACACGTTTGCAACAATGAATTGGATGGAAGGCATACATTAAATAATGTAGTATTTGATTTTTGATACAGAAGAGACGTAAATGGCATTATGATGATGAGCATTCGCTAGCTGGAGGGGGGTTGTAGGTCTTATTGACTCAAATTAATGAAATGACTCGAAATCGAACCTTTCACTGAAAGTCTCGAAAAGACCAGAGTCGGTAGAAAGAGTCGAACTTCCCATGACTAATGCCTGATTTGCGGTGGTGAGGAACAAACCCTGGTCACCTCCCTCGAAAGGCCGCTGGGTAGGCACACAACAAAAACAAGAGAAAGTGAAGCGGTCTAAAAACTTCAAGGCACTGTAACCAAATAGCTAGCTATCTTAATGGAATCCTTAAAATGTTATTAGAATCAACTTTATTATCATTAAATAGTACAAGTACAGTACAACATACTAAAATGCAGTTAGCAGAAGTGCAAATAAAGGAGGGCAGAAAATTTGCAAGTATTTACAAGTATTATGTATATGTCTATTACAAGTGGATTGTGTAGCTGTGCAGTGAAGGCAAATGCAGTACAAATGGCAAAAAGGCAAATAGAGGGGGACAGACATTTTACAGTATTGGGTACAGTGTAGATTACAAGTGGGATAATAGTTGTTATGGTAGAAATGGCAATTTCAAAATGGCATTCAAGATGTGCAAACACGGCAAATGAAGGAGTGATGTATTAAGGTAGCATGTGCACCCGGGAGGCAGAGATAGCAACAATGAGGTCCCGAGGTAGACATGCGTGTGTAACAACTGTAAGTGTGCAAGCACAATGGGAATTCTTATTGAGCATGGAATAAAACTGAACCTACTAGGTGTATGTGTAACTAAAATGCAGGGATAGCAGCACTTAGGTTCCTGAGGTGGACACGTATCTTTAACAGCTGAAAACCTCCATTATCAGACATAGCAAGGCAGTGTCAGAATAGTACAAGGGAGTAGTGCAACAAGGTCCCTGAGAGACGGGGGGGTATTGTGAGTTATGGGTCACAGAGTTCTCTGGGTCACAGAGTTAAGCAGGTTTTTGGTAGATGGTAAGAAACTCTTCCTGAGCCTGCTGGTGTGGGACTGAAGAGACCTGTGCCATGTACCTTCCGCCAGGCGCATGACCTCTTCCCTGTTGGCTGACTTGTCATCGTCAACAATCTAGCCTACCACCATGGTGTTGTCTGCGAGTGTGATGACTGTGTTGGAACTGTGTACAGGTACGCAATCGTGGGTGAAGAGGGAGTACAGGAAAGGGCTCAGCACACAGCCTTGTGGAACACCAGTGTTCAGGATCGGGGACTGTCTAATCTGACAGATTGGGTCTGTTGGTTAGGAAGCCCAAATTCCAGTTGCAGAGAGAGGGGCTGATCCCCAGGTCATGGGGGATGACCGTGTTGAATGCTGAGCTGAAGTCTATGAATAGCAATCTCACATGTATGTTGGTTTTGTCCAGGTGGGTCAAGGTAGAGTGTAAAACCATGGAGATGGTGTCCTACGTAGACCCTTTCGACCGATAGGCAAACTTGTATTGATACAAAGTTGCGGGAGGCAGGACATAAGGTGGGCCAGAACTAGTCTTTTGAAGCAATTCATGATTGCAGGGGTGAGTGCAACCAGACAAAAGTCATTCAGGCTAGACGCAGCCAACTGCTTCGGCACTGGCACAATGGTCTTGAAGTATGTTGGGACAACGACCTGGGCCAATGGCATGTTGAAAATGTCAGTAAAGACCTCGGCCAGCTGCCCAGCACATGCTCTGAGCACACAGGACTAGCAGCCTTGCGTGCATTCATTCTGCTCAGTGCAGACAACACTTCTGCGGTGGATAGTCTGGGGGGTGGGCATCTGGGTGGGCATCTGAGTGGAGTTCAGCTTTAATGGCTGGCTCTTTGTTGTCCCTATTGAAGCGTGAGTATAATGTGTTTTACTCATCGGTGAAGGAGATGACATTGGCTATGGGGGAAGGGTTCTTTGGCCAGTAGTCAATGATGGCTTAGATGCCCTGCCACATTAGTCTGGGTTTGGAGTTGATGTTCCTTGATACGTAGTTTATGGCAATTTTTTGCCATCTTGATGCCCCTTTCCAAATTGGCCCTGGATAAGCTGTAGGATCTAAAAACAGTGTTGCATGCCTTATGTGGTTGTTGGACCTCTGTTCATCCATGGTTTCTGGTTGTGGAAGATCTTTATTAGTTTATGGATGGTGACATTGTTGGTGCAGATGTTGATGTAATCCAGAATAGAGAAAGCATATGTTTCAATGTCTTTATGTGCGACAAGGGTGGCTTGAGTGGAAAACAGACTCCAGTCTGTGTGTTGAAACTGATGCTGTAGAAGTGAGTCTGACCCTTCTGGCCATACTTTCACTGTCCTCAATGGTGGTTCAATGGAGGGTTATATATTTGGACAGTGGGAAATAGTGAAAAAGGTCAGACTGCCCCAGGTGGGAGAGGGGAATGGCCTTTTAAGCTTCCAGAATGTTTGTGAACACATGGTCTAGTGTATTATCTCCTCTGGTGGGGCAGGAGACATTTTGGTGGAATTTGGGAAAAAAAGTTTTCAGATTTGAATGATTGAAATCCCCTGCAATCACCACTGTCTGGGTGTTCTGTCTGCTGTTTGCTAATGGCAGCTTGCAGTTCTTTCATTGCTAACTTAGCATCTATTGTTTACATCAACCGGCACCACCGGTTGGCAATCTCCTATGGAAGGTGAACGTTATCAAAAACTCTTCCTGTGCATTGTGATCTATTGTTTACAACAATAGGTGCAAACTCCCAAGGCAAGTAAAAAGGCCTGCATCTAATCATCAGGTTTTTTAGATTGGTAGAGCAGTGACTCCTGATTAAATTAGTGTTTGTACACCATGTTTTGTTTACATTAACGCCCAGTCCACTACCTCTAATCTTACCAGAACCCATTTCAGTCCAATCCACTCTGAATACATGTCAGCCATCCAGCTCAATTACGTTGTCAGATATGTTTTTAAGACATGCTTCCGCTTGTTAAGCCATCTCGCTGCAATTTATAATCCATTTTATGAGATGATTCTCAGTCGTATTTCCTCCATCGTGTTCGCCAGTGACCTTACTTTAGTGAGGAAAAAGCTAGGTAGTGAAGGCCGATAGGCGGCTAGCATTAGCCTAGCCCAGAAACCCCCACACTTCCTATGGCTTTGTTTTGATGCCGCCTCCCGGCACCACCGGTTGGCAATCTCCTGTGGAAGGTAAACGTTATCAAAAACTCTTCCTGTGCATTGTGATCTGTTGTCCATCAGTTCCTGTCGGGTATATCGAGTGTATGCTTGGCTGTACTGAATTAATATGCTTAGAACTATTATGTAAATGACTGCTAATTTGCAACCCAAGTGGGTAGACACTGAGCCATGCGATGCACATGCGCCGCCATCTTGGTCAATTAAATGAAAATGCATAGTCCTCAAAACAAGAGTGAAGGCAATTTCAGTTTCTTAATGCTAAGGTAAACATACCACACCAATGTATCTCATGAATATCGTCAGTCAACCATTTTTATCTGCAGAATTTTAGTAGGGGAACGTTAGTGTGACCGGCATCTTTTCTGACAATGAGCAAGCCATGTCCATCCATTCGCGATTGTGATGCATTATTTCAGGCATTTTATATAAATGAGCCATTTGGGATTCAAAGAAGCTGACTCTTTCAGGTAAATGACCTTTTGTTGCCGGGGCTATTATGACATAGGATTACGTATTACAAGTACATTTCAGCTTGCTTTTTAGCAGTATCTGTGGAGTATCTGATATCAAGACCCAGACATTCTTTTCAACACCCCAAAGTCTGCCACTAACATTTTTCCTTAAAATGTAAGTGATGAAATTCCTACAATCTTACTGGTGCATTACTCAACAATCAACTTTATAGGGTGTTTGGGGTAATGATCTTGCTGAAAGTTTTTGCCAATGAGTCTACTTTGGTGCCAGGTGATTGTGACTTTTAAGTACTATTCATCAAATGCAGTTATTTGGGTCTTCAGCGTGCGTTTGTCTTTATGTCCAGGTTTTATTAATTCTGGTTATTAAAATTGATACCCAATATCCTAAAATAATTTGATATTTCTGTTAAGAAATAATATTTGTAGTGATGTTGAATGTAAAAAATATCTCTGAATAATCCACTCTCCCAATTGGAGAATTTCAAAACCAATAATCTATTCTCAATACAGAACACTAGACCAGACCCCTCCATGGATCCATGGTAGACAGAAATATTCAATCTAAGCATTGTTGTTGAAGTGGTTAACAGAAATCTGCTACATATAGTATGAGAAGTAATTGTCAGTTTTCTATCATAATTCTAGTGCCTTATTTCTATTGCAAATAGCTGCAGTAGGGGTGAGACTGCCTGAAAAGGTTTAGGGCATTGTTCACTCATGTGGAGATGGGGAAATCTTTATGCAAGAGCGACCCCTGATTAGTGGGTGAGTTTTAATGGCAACTAATTAGCCAACCTTTTTAGCCCTTGCGTAATGATCAAACGAGCTGTCATCGGGTACCTGATACAATGATCTGCTCACTCTTGATATGATATTTTATTCCTCTGCAATTACTCTGCCCCCACTGCACCACATGTGTTTATTGCCTGGAGCACACATGTCAAATTAAAGAGCAGCTTATGCACCTGATATTTAATTATTGCCTGCTGCACCGCTGTGCACAATGGGAAAATGTCAAAGCCAGCAATCTACAGTACTTCAAGCAGCAGAGCTGTGCACTGCGATCACTGAGCATTCACGCTTGTGTCACATTCACTCTCACACATTGAATTTCAATATTGAATATGAATGTGAACTTTCTTCTGATAATCCTAAATTTGGTTTTATGCTAGACTTTTTCACTGACTTTGAAACAGTTTCTACATAGAATTACATTTTATTTGTCTATCAATCCATTACTGAGGATCAATCCATACAATCTCTTTGAAATAATGATATAGTAACAATTATTTAATTACTAGCTTTTGTTGAAAGATAAGAAATAGTATTGGAAAAGAAGTAGACGTAGATTTTTTTTTTTTTGAGGAGTAAGTAAATGTTGCATGAAATCTTTGTAAAACCTAAATATGTTGTTGTTAAAAAACGTAAATATCATCAAACACTTAATTATTAGGAACAGGATGCTGATAATGATTATATTTAAAAGAGGTCCTACAGTAGATTAAATTATTTGTATTTTTTAGTTGAAGAGTCTTTCTTTGAGTGTTTTCAATTCTGCAGTGTTTCTTACAGTCTCAGTATTACATTTAAAATATAAAAAGTAGTATATCCATGCGTAATTAGTTTTTTGACCACTGTCCAACTGACTAAAGACAGTGTTTTGTCACGTTTTGGTGGATTGTTGTGCATCCTATAATTCAGGTGCCTCTGTAGAAGAGTAGTAAGAGAACAGCAAGAATAACAGGAGTATAAATGCCCTGTGAAATAGTGAACAAATCAAACACTTAACACTTGTAGACAGAATCTGAAGTCTAAATGCCTTCTGGACCAGATAGCCAGGCTCTGTGACAGTTGGCTTTCTGCTATAATGATGTAGTATCGTTTGGTATTGCAAGGATGTATGGCAGACAAAGCCAGGTCAGCACTGCTCCTTCCCCACTTTCCTGACCACACCTAATTCCCAGCATAGTGGCTCAAATCTCTATTGGCCCGGATAGAAAGTAGTACACTAAATAGGACAAGGGTGCCATTTGGGATAGAATGTGTTTGAGACAGCAGTGAGTTGCTCTCATCTTCCCACTGAGACAGGTTAACACCTGCTCCAGACTGTCATCACAGACAAATTATGATAAACGGAAGGAGTTAAAAGAAATAATTGATTGTGTCAGGGAATTCCCTGCAGATATCCCAAATGCCTCATCGTTTATTGTGTGCATGAGATCTGTGTCTGTTTGGGTTTGTTTCTTTCAAAGGTAATGAGAGAGCAGGCTGTCGGGTCCTGAGGAGCAATGTGTGTAGTCTAAAGGGATGACTTCTATACTGAGTAAGGATGCTGAGAGCCGGCCCCTAGTGGGGTCTTAGTCTTAGCTGAGGCTTGCTTTGCCTTGGGACAGCTCTCTAAGCCCTCTTATCCTTCTAAGTCTTCTACACATTCTGAACAGGCCTCAAAAGAAAGCAGAATAAGCCCCACTCTGTTGATAATATCATAACCATTGATTGTGTCAGAGAATACAACATCTTAACTCTTGTAGTTTTGTAGACAACTTAATTATTTCATCAAATGTTGCTGTGCATAGAACTACATGAGGTATTACAGTGCTTGTACATTGTGCAGTACTCTTCATCTGTCACAAGTCTGTTGTTTGGTATTGACTATTGCCTAACATGCTGTCAGTGTAAATAAAACATTTAACAGGGTAAAAGAGCTGTGTTGCAGAGAGCACCTGTTCAGTAGATGCAGAAATGGAATGCAGCCTTTGGAAGTTGCTCTAGCGTGCCCTAGATGCCAATATAACACAGATGTCACAGTGTTGGTCCAAAACCACAATCATAACATATGGTAATTGCTGCAGAATTATTTTCTGGCCAGCTTCTTACCAGGGGGTGATAAAATATAGAAGTCAGCTATTGATGCTTACCGGAATGAATGTCTGCCAAATCTAACTACACAAGGCTTTAGTTCCATGAATGAAGGGCCCAGGTAAATCCATTAGCAATGGTGATAGCAATTTGAATGGGCAAGGGTGAATGATTTCACAGATGTGCTCTCCAACATGTTAATCTTTTTACAAAGTGGATTGTTTGTAATCCTCCCAGTTCATTCCCCGGTGGACATCTTCCATCGTATGTATGTGGTATAATGAAGACTGAGCAAAATAATGAGTAATTTACACGTTACACAGTTCCACCTATGGGTGGCAACTGTACAGATTTGGGAGCATAGAGAAAGGTTAAATTGATAGATTTCAGATCAATTTATAACATAGCATCGTAAAACGTATTTTAATGGCAAAAACTGCACCAATACAGGTCTGGTCCTCATTAACCTCAAAAACGGATCATAACTCATGGCCTTGATCTTTTTTAGGACAATTAACTTCCATCACCTGTTGCAACTTCTGTTTTTGGACACAATATTAGAACACTGTAGCTGTACCATACATGATACCTAAAATCAGTGATCAGAAACTGTACCTCAAAGTCATTAATGGTTTTGACTGACAGTTGTTCTGAACTTGAGGACTGCATGCGACAAGACGGTGCTCCATCCCTCCTGAAAATTTAGCAAATTGGGTGATCAGTTAATACTGTAAGTGTTAGAATTCTTTCCCTTCTCTGCCTTAATAAAGTTTTTATCGGGTGTATGGACACCACTTGTAAAGTCACAGAAACTGCTTATTTCTGTGCAGGTTCTGGAACAAAACATGTCCCCTCCACTCGTAAAACCTTTAGTTGAACTTCATTTTGTTTGCTGTTAAAAACAAAAGGCTACTACAAACCATTAAAAAAAATTTAAAAAATAAAATCATAAAGAGGCCTACAAGAAGGCTTTTTCAATTATGCAACTGTGTGGTGTAAGTGAAGCATTGGTGTCTATAGTGTTAATGATTGATTTGGTAAAGAAACTAAAGATACGTCTGTACTATTCATCCTACTTTGACACTCTTACCCCACTGATGTTTTGTTGAAGAACATTTAAAGTGCAGAGGTTGTGAAGCACTTAACAGTATTCTGGAACAACGCTTAATCTCACTCAAAGAAGATTTTACATCACTGAGTTGTCTTAATATTAAATGTTTTTATGTAGTTGTTGTTTTTCTCCAGCAGTTAGTGTTGGGTGAGTGTGTGGAATGTGTTTCTGTTTCAGCACAGTTGAATTCAACTATTATTCATCCATACCCACTAACCAGGCGATGGAGCTTGAAAATGAGCCCTGTTCTCCCTGTTTATCAAATGAGTATTTTTACAGTCTGGAGTAAACATGCACGCGTACAGAAAGACAGGCGCACACTCACACACAGGGACACATATACATTAACATTCACACAGACACGCACGTGTGCTCGCATACACAGAAACAGACACAATTACCAAGTTATCCAAGAGGCCTAAAATATGAGCACAGAAAACCCTATAAGTTGTTCTTTGCTGAGATTTTGGCTCCACCACCTGGTCTTTTGAGGCACGGGCATTTGGTTTGTCGCCAGAAATATTCACACCCTTGATTGAATAGTTCCCCATTTCTTAAAAAAATTGTCTGAAAGTGAGAACAAAGATTTTGTACACAGGTGCCACAACTGCACTGCACCAAGAAGAGCTTTTAATACCAATGTTTCAATAAAACAAACTAAATGGCCTGGACAAAATCTTCTTGTAATTCTAAATAATTAGGTTAGAGGCTGTTGATCCTTGTTTAATAGGTTATTTATCTAACCTGTAGTACATTCTGGGTGCTTAGAGGATATACATTTTCACTCAACAGGGTTTAAGGAAGAGAAAACAATGGTGCAGACCATAGAACAGTCTGAGGATGTCAGAAACAAAAATCCTAGACATTGCCAAGGTTACAACTCCATATCCCATCCTGGTCCCATTAGTTTTCCTCACACTCTACAGTAGTACATCAAATCTGTGGCCAATGGAACTGTGTTCAACTGCCCAGGAGCACATCAGATAATATTCAGACAACCTTGAGGAAATGTGTTTATTGTCATGGTAAATATTTCATTTTGGCAGTTTACTTTAGTAACATTTAATTAAAGCAAAAGTAGAATTATTTTGTTGAATGCATGTGTAGAACGTAGTAGATTATGCTTACATGAACTAAAAATCATACTGTAAGAGTAATTCTCAAATGAAAGGACTGCTATGGATTGTGTGTAACATGTAACATGTTAACATGTGGCACGTTAAGTGTTAAGGTGTTAACATGTGGCACGTTAAGTGTTAAGGTGTTGTTTGATTGGATCTTATACAGTTGCAGCCAGAAATATTCACACTTTTGCAGTATTTCAAAATAATTTACCACTTCATTAAAGCTTTGTAGACATTTTGGTATTCACACTTTATCATTAACATTTCCAAACGGTAGATTTCACTTATTAATTTATTACTGTAATTCCAAAAAGAAACAAATGGAATGGCCATTTTTGGCCCACAAGATGAGATCACAGAGAGATAACTG
Source organism: Esox niger (assembly GCA_016801105.1). Taxonomy (NCBI): domain Eukaryota; kingdom Metazoa; phylum Chordata; class Actinopteri; order Esociformes; family Esocidae; genus Esox; species Esox niger. Next base: position 1,116 of record JACXGJ010000981.1, on the reverse strand, counting down.
CAGTTGAATGATTCTTGTAACCATCAGTAAGCTTCCTGCACTTCTCTACTGGCAACTGACCCATCTCCAGCTGCACTACAGAAGAGTCCAGTGTTTCTTGTTTAGACATTCCTGTGTGCTTTTTGATTTGTTTTTGGGGTTGTCCTGTTGGAAGAACCACAACTTTCACAGATATTCTAGTTTCTGGACACTGGGTGGTACATTGCTATCTCAAATACCTTGACAATCAGTGAATTGCCCAGTATTTGAGGGAGAAAAGCAAACAAAAAGCATTAGTAATCCACCCCCACATTTTACAAGAAGTTGGGTGTTCTTTTTTATTTTGTCATCTGTAGGCATAACACTAATCTGCTTTGTCATTTTTCCCAGAAGAATTTAGGATTGATTAGGTGTGTATTTGCTTTGTTGTTTACAGTTTATAGTTGAGTCATTCAGCAGATTCTCTCATCAAGAGTGACTTACAGTTTCTGCATATATTTTAAGTATCTAGATGGATCTTAAAGCTCAGTTGTAGTAAGAACACTACTCAATTCATTACTCAGTGGCAAACTGTCATTGTGTCTTTCAGCAGAGGGGTCTTATTTTGCTTCCTACTATTTAACCCATCTTGGATATGAACAATTTTTTTATCACATCTGAGGTTGAGAATATTTTGCTTGCTGCCTGCCCTTTATCCAGAAAACATGAAACGCATTTAGCAATTTCTGAAATGCATGTAAATGCAAAGTAGCTCAGGTATTTGGGTTAGGTAGGTGTATGGCTTCTGTATAAACACGTGGTTTCAGTGAAGATGTGCAGGATTCAAACCCCCCCACTGCATTTTCATTAAATACAATGCTTCGCAAAAGTATTCAAACAGCAAACCAATTCTCTCATTACTCATTTACAAAGGGTACACTGACATGTTGCTCTGTTTAATGTTTTATTTTAAAACACTGACACTTGAAATACAACATTCTGTAGTGACATTAGTCTTCTGTTGGGAAATATTTGTAAGAAATTTAAAACTCAACTATTTTCCTTGCATAAGTTTACAACCACTGTGCTGTGTCCCTGTTTATAAAGATTAAAGAAAGGGCCTTAATGAGGACAAAATTAACTCCCATCTCCAACTGT